>VZTD01002528.1:133638-306276 GCA_013397725.1 Rhagologus leucostigma | reverse complement strand
GTTTTTTTTTTTCTTCTTCTTTAATGAAAGGTATTTGTGGCAAATTCCTGCTTCTGAAAATACTTTTGCATGTTCAGAAGGCAAAGCCCCAAAAGCCTTGTCTCACACTTCTCTGAACCTTGGCAATAATAGGATTTCTAGTCTTTGCTGTTATTTTCAGTGAGGGGATTTCTGGCTATTCAGATGGATGAAGTGCCTCGTGTGGCATGCTTATTTAATTCTATTCAGAAAGCAAGAATTTTATTTCAGAATACTGAAGATAGATGCAAACTGATTTAGGCACAATGTGGATAGATTATATCCACTTCCAAAATCCCAAGACAGATGTTTCTTATTTAATTAGAGGGAACACACGTTTTAAACAATTCAAGCTGTTTATGTTTTCTGTTGTCTCTTTGTAGGTCTTGAAAATAATTTAAACCTAGTGTTTGCAGAGACTTTAAAACTGATTCCTTTATTCAAGCAGACTTTGACAGTGTGACCCTGAAGCAAAAAGTTATTCTTCTTTAGGTTATATTTAATCTTAGTATTTGTGGTTTATTGAAATGGGAACACAATACAATTCTTTTTTTTTTTTTCTGAAAGCACAAGTTAAATTAGAAGAGCTCGCTTAACTGTCGCAAATAAGCAGTGCAGTTCTTTACTCCTCCCAGCTCCAGCCACCCACATCCTATTACTTAGTGTCTAGGAACACTGATCAGGATGACTGTCCCATCATGCTGACCATTCTTCAGAACAGAGTAAGTGAGAATTCATGTATGTGTATATGGCTACTTGGGCAGGTAAAGCTATATATAGCATCTGGTTATGTATGGAAATGGAAATGTACACAGACAGTATGCATACATTATTTTAATTGTGATATGTCCTGAGTGTACATATTTAAAACAAAACCAGGAAATGGAGGAAATATTCATGTATTTCCCATCTTATGGTTAGATAGTTCATGTAACAAAAGTCAAATGTATTATCTATACAAAATAATTTCAAGTTTCAATAGCAAACTTACAGACCAAATGAAAATTCCATTGCATTTTTGAAGGGGAGTTTTGAAAAATTAATGAAAGTGTAGTGATGAAACCTTGAAGGACATCTGACTTTCCTGTGGGAAACTTGGGACAACTCCATACTCTTGGCAGAGATGTCCTTTTGCAAATAACTATGTTTTGAATAAAGGCACAAACAAACTGAGGAGTAAGTGTATCAGTAAGGCTTTGGACTGTATCACACAACTATTCAGCCTGGAATCTCCAAAGGGCGGTTCATTCAGTCTTCCTGAGATGGTTGTGTCCTCTAGGTAGAATCCTGACAAGTAGACAGCTGAAGTGAAGCCAGAGAGTGACCATTGTGTAGGCAGAGATGTCATTGTGGGAGGGATGGCAGCATAGGCAGGTTTAGCAGTGTTGTCCCTGGCTCTCTAATTCCAGTCCCAAAGGCAGTCAAGGTGTCATTTTGCACAATTCAGCAATGTCCTGTAGACAAGGACCCCAGGAACGTTTGCATGGCTTGTACTAACCCCTGTTCTTCATTGCCAGCAACAGAAAGGCCATCTCCAATGTACTTTAGGTGACTGCTTTAGCTGATGTGGGGTTGTATATTTCATGTCATTTTTTTCTCTTCCAAACCCACTATTTACAGGATCGAGTTTTCCTTCTTTTCCACTATTCTCCCAAGCAGAATAGTCCACATGAGCTCTATCCTAGGTGAAACTATTTCAAATAGTCTGTCACACACAGTTTCTTTTGAAGCGTTTAGCTATTTTATGCCTTCTGGGACTTAGATAGTCCTTAGTAAATACATGGGATGTTTTCAGTTCATGGCTCTTTCTTGTACAGGCATCTTGTACTCATTATGTCTTCTCCTACAACACCACTCAGAAATACTGCTATTCCCATTTTTAATATTTATTCTAATAAACAGCAAAAGGTCAGTCTGGGTTGTCAAAGATCATACAGGAAGTGGGTGATAATATTGGTAACTGACGCGGGAGTTTTTTCTTCTTCTTCCAGTTCCTTAACCACAAGATTATTCTTTCTTCCAAATCAGAAGCACTCAGAAGTTGTTAGAAGACTACAAGTTCAGTTGTAGCAGCTTTAATTTTAAAGATTAATGCTTCATGCCTCATAGGAGATTTTTAAAAGTCTGGTAAAACTTTGGGAATATTTTCTGAAACAAAACAAAAGAACTACAGAGGCTGCTTCAGAGCTGAAAGATTTCATTTTGATGCATTTTTATACAAAGCTTCAATTTTTCAATACTTTCTTCTTAGCTCTAACTAAATAATATCTCTTTCAGTTAGATTAGCTAAGCAAAGCACAATAAACAAAACAAAACTACTGAATAATTGGTAGCATTCTTAATTAAGTTCAGAAGTAAAAACTGAGTGGAACTGGAAAGAAAGGGAGAGTATAATGTAACACTTAAAAGGCAGTGTGAACCAACAAGTAGATAAAGAATTTGCTAAATCAGCATTTTTCAGCCTCAGAAGTTCAGTGGGGAGGACTTCTAAATTCTAAAGAATTGTTAAAGTAAAGCAGATTCATATATACTATAGCCAAAGTTCAATATGTGAAATTGCTTCAGGTCACAGAAACTAAAATTTTCACTATTACATAAGAATTCAAGAGATGAACAAATCCAAGAGGTTGAAAGCCAGTGGCTTAAATTACATATGAGCAGGAGGGCTCATGTCTTCTGTTTCTGAGGACTGGATGCACAAATGAAGCTCAGGTATGTTGCATTCAATGCACGTTATGTTTTGCCCTTGAGAAGAGAACATACAGTGAGTGCACTTGGATGATATTTGGACTTCTACTGCCACAAACAAGCATCTTAAATGGACATCTGATTGGTAAGACTCAGATGTAACTACACAGATTATTTCTCTGTTTCCACAAGAATAGTACACCTAATTTCAAGAGAGCTTCCTTTGTTTGCAAATGGCTTCATGTTATTTGTATTAACACTGTTAATATCTCAGTCCTACTAAATGAAAATAGTGAGGACACTGACTAGTATTCTGTGATGGCTTTAGTCAAGATTCTGAACGTTTTCAAATATCATGGTGTGGATATGAGGGAACCAAGTAAGTGACAGACACCTTAGTTAAAAACTTAGTCTTGCTTATGTTAATTTTATGATGTTCAGTGCTGAGATAGGATGATTTTTGGTTCTGTAAAGGCTGTTTGGTTGAAGGGATTTGTTTGTTTATTTATTTAGTTATGTGAGTAATATATTTTTATTTTTAAAATAACTGAAGTGTTAATTTTAAAAAAAAGTCATTCTATATCCTGAGCCATAGAGTCCCGAAGGGAGAACACGAGTGCCAGGCCTAACTGAATCTGACATCCTGACACTGGTGGGAGACAACTGCAGTGTTCCTCACTGGATCGGGGACATGACACTGCAAGGGATGCACCCACAGGCACTGGCAAGGTGCAGCTAACTTCCCTGTTACCACACAGACTGTGGCACTCAGTATTAAACTTTGGTTTTTGGATCATGTAAGCTTTAAATGACAAAAGAAAAGTCTTTATGGTTTATGAAGCCCCCTTACTCTTTTTTATTTTTCCTCAGAGACTAAGATCAGATGAGGGAGTAGACACTATATTCCCAATGAAAGATACAAAAAACCTTTAAAAAATGCATGCTTACTTCTGAGTACCATGTTCAACCCGTCACACACAGACTGGGCTCCTTACTACTAGCAGTGGTACTCAAAAACAAGACTGCTGCTGAAATCATCTTTGTGGCACTGTGCATGTGTTAGGATGCTCAAGATGGTCTGAGTGCTATGGGCAGCTGCATAAACTGTATTAATGTGGAAATGTATGTGGGCTACACTACCCTGCTGAGAAGATGGCTTAGTTGGAGTTAATAGAGGTGCAGGAGTATCTGCAGCCCATTCCTAAAAGCCACATCACCTAAATGAAATTGCTCTAGAGGTAGTTGTCCCAGATGGTTACTAATTTCTCAGGGCACCTATCTCTGTTCATAGTAGCTAACCCAGAGATTTCCAAAGCAGTGAGATTATTTACTTAAATCAATAATTAATCCTATTGATGAGATAGCATTCCTGACAAGTGACAGAGGGGCAAAGAAGGGAAGGAGGATGAAACTTTATCATGTAGGATTTGAGCTGACCCATCTATAAGCAAGTCACGTAACTGGACATTCCCATATGGGTTGGCCAGTGAAATGGCCTGCAGCCAAGAGGGAGCTTTAGCAGGAACTCTCTGTGTTTCCTGCTGTTGATACAGCACTGACTCTGCAGTCCCATGTTTGCACTTCTTTAAAGCTCGCTAAATCTGTGTGCCAGGGTCAAGGCTCTGGGAAGAAGCTCAAAGCACTGCCTCTGAGAGCACAATGGGTGCTTTAACCTGCTCCATTGCAGCACGGAACTGAGATAAAGTATAATGGAAGGGCTTTTAGTATCCCCTTACTCCAGGAAATATAGATTGAAGGGCAGCGACTCTTCTCCCTTGTTTCCCTACTTTGTGAAGTTGTCCGGTTGCATTGCAGCGTAAGGCTGTGATACTCTGAAACTCAATGAGAGGACAGGGAAACAAGCGTTGGCATCATATTAAAGGCTTGTGGTCTGTCTTTCCCCTCGTACCTGTACAAAGCTAGCTTCTTTTCAGTTTCTTCTGTATGAAATGGGTTTACAGTGACTATTTCTGCCTTAATACTGAGGTAGAATTACCAAGTCCTTGTTTTAGCTGTGTGCTCTTCCATTCAGCTGCCAGGAGAGGTAGCAGGAGAGCAATACCAAGAAAACTTTCTCCTCTCTTTATTAACTAGAAAACTTCCGAACCATTCGAAGCATCTTGCAGCCAGAAGCAGACTTAAATACCCCCTACAGTGCACTGTTGCATTTGAAATCTGGTAAAAAGCTAATAGTTCAGATTTTGGAAACTCATTATAAAGGTCACTTTTAGTTGTAATACTTAATAGGCTGCATCAAGTTCTTAGATTTTAAATTAGGCCCCAAAGGAAGAATCTTAGATACCACTTCCCTTAAGTTTCCAGAACACACTGGGTTGTTTTCTTTGCTATCAGTTAACTTTACCGGTTTTACTAAAATAGGTTATATTTTTCTAAACTAGCTGGAAAAAAATCTGAACAGCCTCTGAAGAGGAGCAGGGAAGGGAGAGCATAAATCAGTTCTGACCAAGGGTGCAGTTGATAAAAAACATGAGCTAATCTGGCCAGCAGTTGAGCTGATCGTAACAGAACCCAGGTACTCTATAAGGAAAAGATGTATTGTGGGACTTGAGAGCTTTAGTTACATGAAAAAATCATTAGCTGTGGAGATAGTATGATTCCGGGGAAAACTTAGAATCCTGTTATAAAACAGAATTTGCATCTCAAGAGAAATTGCTGAGAGAGAACTCTCTTGTACTTTTAAATGTTGACACTTTTTAGTCCACTATGCCAGTAAGACCTTATCTGGAATGTCATGGTTCACTTGTAGCATTCTGATTTATAATAGACCCTCATGAGTTTCTTTTGTAAGTCTCAGCCCTGTCTAAAGAAAGGAAAAAGTACTCTTAGCCATGTTAGTTCAAGCCCTGAGGTCTTAATTTGTTTTTGATCAGATTGTATTTAGAGAAAAAATCTTACTGAGTTTGATGATTTCTTTTTTTTTGATTCATGGAATGAAAGTCCAGATAAAGTTGTCTAGATATGATCTATTAAATTAAAATGACTCATATGAATAGCAGCTAAGTTGCAGTAAAAAACAGAAATAAAATAGATGGTTGCAGAACCCGATAAATCTAAATATAGAAGCAGCTCTTCTCATCATGACAGCATTTTGCATATCCTTACTGTTTCTCAACACTGCAAAGTCCCTTTTTCCCCCCAGCATTAATTAAAAGCAATTGTTTGGCTTAGTTCCCTAGATCATACCTAGTGTTTACTTTGCATTTGAATTCTCTCTGGTGAGGGTCTAATATCAATGACCCTGTGAAAGTTACTGAGTTACCTTTGCTTTGTAATGGGTGCTTTCACTGGACTCTTATGGTAGTGATACAGTGGTAGGATTGTCAAGATTTCCTCATTTCCCTCACTTCGAGAATATGGGAGCAAGTATGCCAGTAAAAACCCTTCCTCTCCCTCTTCCCTTCTGTAAGCCAGAACACTAATGATGCAGCGGAGCTGATTTCAAAGTTAACTGAGGTTGCTCAGAGCCTTTTGTAGCCAGCTTCTTAAACCACCGGAGTGGAGATCCATAGTCTCTCTGGGGAATCTCTTAAGATTTATTCAGAAATTCCCTTGCTGCAACTTGTGTCTTGTTGCCCCTTTTCCTTTTCAAATGGGAGTTTGGCACTCTCTTCTCTCTCCCAATTGAGCAGTGGATGAAGCATAAATAGATCTTTGCTTTTTCTCTTCTTTGGGCCAAACACCTTCAAGTACTGATGTTTCAAAACTTGGAATAACATTCCAAGTGTTGTCTCCATGTCAGGGATATTCGCTTGCCTTTACCTGAATAAATTTATATAAATATTTGTTTGTTTTATATGTTTGTATTCACATTTTATACAAATATGGATAGATTTAGGTGATTATTCACCTCTACTCTGTGTATTTATAATTATGTACAAATATATGAAATCCATGTATTACATTTTATTTTACCTGTATTTTTTACATGATGAATATGCATAGGTGCATACATACACAGATATATCAAAACTGGTATTTGAAAGGGATTTGCCATCATGGATGTAGGCACAGATCTGAAGGCAGAGTGTAACTGAACCTGCTGCAGCTGCCTGGTTAATGGACATCTATGTTTATCCAGTACATACAGGCAAATACACAAAGAGTATTTAGACATAATACTTTTCAAAATTCCAGAATGGTGAAAACTTGTCTGAAAGAGCTGCAGGTGTATTACACAGATAGATATTTTGCTTTCATTAAAAGCATTGTTTGCCTGTGTTAAGTTTGATTAAAATATTTTCACAGAATCACAGAATCATTTAGGTTGGGAAAGACCTCTAAGATAATGGAGTCCAACCTTTGAATGATCACCACCTTGATTTGCTTTTGTTCATTTGAGTATTTTCAAATTATAAAAGATGCTGCATTTTTTACTTGTAGTTTTCAAGAGCTGAATGAATCACAATAAGTCACTACCAGTGTTTGCCCATACATCTCTTATGCAGATATTGATTAGTATAAAAAAGAAATATTGGTAAGGGAAATGTTTGATTCATGCTCATTAAACTGTGTATAATGTGCTGACTCAGTGACTGAGAGGAGACCAATTCCCATAGAAAGCACCAAATTTAGTCTAATGTGTAAATGATGGATTTGCACTAACACTTGCTCTAGATTCAGGCTTTAATTCCTACAAGGGAATCTGCGCTATTGCTCTTAACATAGGTTTGCTTTTTGCTGTCTGAACTCAAATTTTTCTACTTGTCCAACTACTGTTTTGGCAATGTAGGGGGCTTTTTTTCCCTTTGGTAGCCCCTAGGTACCTCAACTAAAAAACGGGGTGAAGGAATGCTAGTTTTAATAACTATGTTTCTCTATCTCCAGAGCTGCTTCTGAAGCTGGATTGTGGGGCAGTAAATGTATAGGAGTCATGGCTCCTGCAGTAGAAAATGAGGTGTTTTAGGTTTGCTGAAATGCAATTTAAGGATGTCCTCATACCTAAATTCATATTTATAAATCTCTCTGCTCTTTGCATGCTCCTATTGTCTGGGCCTTAGTCTGCAATACAGTCTTAGGCAGTACAATTATGAGTGACTCCAGAGCTGCGTCTCAAGCCAAACTGGCGAGTAATCCAGACTGTTGACCATCTGGAACAGCTCCTGGGCTGGCTCTGAAGCAATCCAGCTGGTACTCAGGCACTCCTTGGACCTCTCTGTGGACAGGCTCAGGCGTTGTGTGCCCAGCCCAGCTGCTGCGTTGTGCTCTTGCTGTCCCTGCACTAGTGTCACATATCATGATATGAGATAGCCTGGACTCCTTCCTAGAAGGGGCCAGGCATTCTCCTTCAGAAGAGGAGATGATATTTGAATGCAAAAATTCACACCAAGTTTTTGCTGCTCACGAAAATATAGCTGTGGGTAAGGTACAGTATAGACTTAGCCTGTGGGTCTCAGATGCCCATAAATAGGACAAGGAGAGAGATTTCCCTGTCATATAATGGTGTTATCAGGATACAGGCATGCTACTTTTTGAAATGCTTGGATAATGCTGTTTTGAGGAACACACAGATTTTTTTTTTTAATTGGATTGGGATTTATCGGGGTAAATGAATAGCTTTTATCTGGATGAATCTAAGATGGTCATTCATGGCTAGTTAGCTAAAAAAAAAGGTCATGATTTAGGCCATGATTCTTCTGACCTTCTCAGAGTTTTGCTTTAGGAGGAAAAGAACTGGCTTAGATCATGTCCTCAGATGTAAGTGTGTGCCGGTTTGGCCAAAATCTAGTAATATAGCCCCTGAGAGAAAACCCCAGGTTGCAACCACCCTTCCCCCCACAGGGTTCGGGAAAAAAGGAAATTTTTCCTCGAAGGAAAGTGAAAGAGATAAAAACTATTTATTTTAACAAACACACAGGAAAAGGATAATGATGCTAAATAATNTCTCACGCCAAGAGGGGAAAAAAAAACCAGCTGGCTGAAGGAAAAGCAAGCGGGGTGCTCCCTCCATGCTGCCTGCAGCCAGACAACGCTGAGGAGTGTAATCTCTGTGTCCTTGAGAAGCTGCTTTAGAAAGTTCGTTTGGTTTTTTTTTCTTTTCTCAAGCTCAGTTTAAAGGCACAGAAAAGGCACAATATTACTTTTTGGGCATAGAGCATGATAGGGGATACACATGATAGAGTCACCCCAAGACAAAGTGGATGACTAGCTCGGAAGTGGACAATTGCAGCAGGGCACAGTAATGACACCTTGTATGTATTCAGACAAGTTAGTTGTATATATAGCTTTATTTTGCTAAAGTTACATGGAAAGCAGTAGCTGTTGTATAGCATTCTGAAATACTGATTAGTTGTTACATTCCAAAGACGAAACTGTATTTTAAGGCACAGCCTCAGAAACTGGGACTATGACTCCATAGCTCTAGCAAGGATGCTGAACAAAAGTGATTAGATGTTGCGGTGTGTGAGGTCCCTGCGATGGTACGGCATGCCACAGCCTTCTCGGAGAGCGCAGTGAGGCTTGCCCAGGGAGAGGGGCTGTTCCGCTTCCCGTGCCTCTTCCAGGCTGCCCCTTGCATCCTCCGGAAAGCTGAAGCCCTGCAACATGGTGATGGGTAAAGGAGGTGAGAATGCTCTCCGCATGGTGGCTGCAGAAGATCTTTTATTTCATGGTGGCTCCCAGAAGCCCAGCTCCAGCCCATGTGCTGGCTCCCAAAGGCAGAGAGCCAGCACATGGCATGGTTCTCCCAAGCAGAGGCTGGTGCCCCAAAGCAGAATAGAATGTGAGAGACGAAGTCACATGGCAGGGTCCTTTATCCAGGGCGAAGGGGGCAGGGAGAGCACATGGACCAATGGTCACAGGGCACAGGGGTGGTACATGGGCGGAGTTGGGGTAACAGAATCAATGGGAGAAACCCGAGGGAGTGGTTAGGGCTAGGGGCGGGGAAGAGGGGACCCACATGGAAAGGTAAACACAGGAGAGGGCAAAAATACAACACTACAATTAGAAAATTTTTATCAGAAGAGATTTATCTAGGGACAAAAACTATTTGTTAATTTGTGTGTCTGTTATATTTTTCAAATTATTTTATAATGAAAATCCCATGCCACATGATGAAGGATTCCTGCTATGCCATATGCCACTAAATGGGGTGAGATTCTGCATGTGTGTGTGTGTGTGTAGTTCTTGCGGATTTACTGGTAAATTCAGCTATGGTTTTATAAATCCTGCAAATGGTTGTCCAAGTTTTAAAATTTAACTTCTTTTCAAATGTTGGTATACTTTGCCAATAGACAAGTATGTTGTTTTGATTGAAAATGTAAGCTCCTTTTAAGTTAGAATACTGGTCACGAGTATCCTCAGAGCCAGGCTGGCATTGGCTGCTGTAAACTGGCCATGGCTGATTTTCAAGCTTCAAAAGCTTTGTTTCTATCTGTGTTTCTATCCCATCTGTGGACATTGATCATGTTCAGATCTGCTGGAGCATTAAAAAAGAAACCTTTAAAGTCTGAAAGGGTCTGACTTCACTGGAAAAAATAATCGAAAGTAGTGTTGCCAACAACTAGGTAGAAGCTGGCAGCTCCTACAGTACACTGTGTCAAATACTCTGTTTCTCGCATCCACACAGGTTTAGGCCCAACTTCAATAAAATGTATTTTTAAAATTAATATTTTTAGAGTAATTTTAAATTATACTTCCTGAATTTTTAAGAGTTAAATATTCCTGAAATTTATCTAAGCATGAACTTCAATAGTAGCTGCTGTAACTGGCGCAGCACAGAAGCAAATACTTGTATGAAGGAAGATGTTTCCCCAGAGACTTTCAAACTTTAAAAGATTTATTGTCATTCAATTTTCCTTCATGTTTATTAGGAAAAAGTACAGAGATAGAGTACCCTTGTTCTCCAATTCAGTTTATAACATTTATGAGGTTACCATGGGCTGAATTCAGTGGTGAGCTAACATCTTAGAAAACGTTCAGGTATCTCCTGTATTCCTACTGGGCAAATCCCAAGTAGTGTTGACTTTTTAAAATGTTGGCTGTATTTTTCTCAGTTATTTAAAAATGTATGTAAATCCACAGAATATAATCTGACACTGCCTTTTTTTTTTTTTTTTTAAACATTCCAAGGTAAACAGTATATGGTTTTATTTTCACTTAGAGTGACTAAAAATGATTGATTCTTCTGAAATCCCTCCTGATAGGAACCAGAAACAAACATAAGGGAATGCAGATACAAGGGAGGAGGAGTAATGCCCTGCTTATGTATAAATTGAAATGTTCATTAGGAATGACTGGTAAGGGAAGAGCATAGCTCATGAACATATGGGAAATCAGTTTGCTTCAGAGAACTGAGGGTGAAAGGAAGGGATGTCTGCTTTTTATTAAAACCTGAAATGCATTATAATTGGCCTGAATCTTTGCCCAGATGGCTTCTCTTATGCTGACATCTGCAAGAGTGTATATAAAGCAACATTAAGAAGCTGTCTCTTGTGACAGTGTGTACACATGTAATTCTGTTAAAAACTAAGTCCTTTGCTATCTGTAGTGTTGGTCTTTGAATAAGCATGCTGAGAAATGTCATTTGTTTGACAAAAACTAATTATGGAACATGCTTTTTACATGGAAAGTTTCTACCACATCTGAGAAAACTTTTTAGGGCTTTTCACCTATTTTTGTAGATTCTTGTTCATTCTTCATCGTAAATTCCAAGTAAACTTTTTTTTTTTGGCAGCGGGAAACACAGCATTTCTTATTCCAGTCCTGTGTATTTTTTTCTGAAGTTTGAGTGTAATTATTTTGAATTTTCATGTGCGAATTGAAGCTGCTTTCCACTGACCAGTGAAAAGGTTAAATGACACTAGAAAGTCCATTGCCTGTTAAACTGGTTGGATGATGACAAGTGGATTCAGTGCAATATATCCATTAATCTGTTCACTTGTATAGCTCACAGGGTAATACTTCATTAAAAATAAGCTGTCAACATACTGCTTCTTTCTTTGTCAGACAACAGGAAAATTAAAGTCAATGGCACCAGGGAACCTATTGAGTTTAAGACGAATCAGTGGTTTGGGGCAACAGTCAAAGCTCATAAAGAAAAAGTTGTGGTAAGTCTTATGCATTTGATATTCATTTGGAGAAAATGTTTATTCTCAAATTTTTTATGTTTAATAGCTGTCTGTGTGTACATTATGGAATAACTCTGATTATGCATGAATTATAAAACAGATGATCTATATAATTAAAAAAACAAAAGCAGCCTATAAAATCAGGTTGAACTGATCAAGTGAAGATGATCCCACTGCCATGTGAAAACAGCAGAATGTCATATTGTTGTGGAGGTGAATGATGATGTTTTTTTAACTGATAATGGGCATATTTCAGAGATACACAGGAACTCTGCGTATAGCTCTATACTACAAAGTATTTTGTATTATGAAGATATATTTGGAATGTTGAATACAGAATGTAGTGAAATTGCATGTATTTGAATGTAATGGAATGTTATGAAAGCCAAGAACCTCTGTTGATGTTCAGTTAGGAACACACTTACCTCTTTTGTCACATTTACATTGTTTTGAACAGTTATGTCATAGTCATGGTAAAACAGCTGCAAAAAAATGCTGATAAAAACAGCTGATGAAAAAGGTCCAAATCAAGATGGCTGTCAAAATGCGGTATCTGTTTTCCAGTTTCACTGAACATTTTACCTGTACTGATAGAGGTCTCCAGCAGTGGGCAGGTATTTTTATTGCCTAGTAGAGTGCTGGTGATGCTGCTTATACACAGACATTTTATATTTCCAGTTGCATTAAGGTTTATATTAAAAACAGCACTGAAGTAATTGTGATTAAGAGTAATTGGTTTGGTCGTTAGTTTTATTCGTTTTTACAATTACAAAACAAAAATTTACCTTGGGATTTGATTAAAACGTCCAGTTATTACTTAAAAAGTAGTCATAAGGGAGGAAGTATTGAAAGGAAATGCTTTCCCTTATATTGTATCCCTTGTGGTTAACCTACAGAAGGGTTTTGAAATGAAACAGGTAATGAATAAAACATCACCCTATTCTGTTACAGAGCTAAGTAAACATAAAAATTCTACAAAATTCTAAAAATAGATGAGCATTTCTCATTTTCTGTACTCTGCTAAGCAATTCACAAATTGAAATAATGTACTCTTTTACCACCTTTTGTTAAATCTTAGTAAAGTGAGTAGAAAAGCTCATCTCCAACAGATGTGCTGTGTCTGAACTGACCAAACTTTGGTTTATTTGGGGTAACTCTTCTCAGAATCTGAAACTGAGATATAGTCAACACTTTTCAGGCAAAAATTTGGACAGCAGAGCTGGAAAACTTTGTCTGTTAAGCTTTGTAGGCTGAAGGGAGAGAAACAAAAAATGTCATCAAACTGCCAGGAACTTTTTTTTAAGCTACGGATGTGATAGTAAACTGCATTAAGTCAACGTTTATGATTATATTGAGTTCTTGTTTCAATCCATGTGGCTTGATGTCACATGTACCTAAAATCACCCCCACAGGACACATACTCCTCTTTGCTGCACTCTGGTTTTGCTCTCTGTTTTAATATGCAAGGTTTTCGAGGCAGGGGCGTGTGAAGAGTCCCTGTTCCTTAAGCCATTGCTTCGGAAGCTCTGACCTTTGTGGTAAGCTCTGAGTAGCACTGTGGTTCATACAGCTGGTACTGATTGCAGAATGAAGGCTAATACAATATTTTAAGTAATAGCAACAACACCTTGCCAGAGGCAGACAGGTTTGTCATTGAAAAAGTAGGACAAGATAGGACATGAATGAAGGATGTATTTGTACCTTACAGAGGCAAAGTTGCAGGGAGAGGTAGTGTCTTCACCCTCCCAGGCAATGAAAAGTTTCAGGGAAACTGTGAGGAATGACTTGCAGACCTGACCAGCTTATCGTTGTTATTTTTCTAATTATCTGGATTACCTTCAAAAAAGATAATGCTTCTCTCTACACAAGTTGTGCATCTTTTATCTTTACAGTGTCGTGTTTGTAACACCATTGCTGTTACACAGAAGATTAAGTATCTAGCCAAAACTTCCTTAGCAAAAAGCTATTCAGCCAGACTGCTGAATGCATTATAACTGTATCCTATCTACGAAGATTTGAACCAGGGGGTTAAAAGAAGGCAAACACTCTGATGATTGTGATTGACAATATGACACAACACCCCGACAGATCTGCTAAGTGGAGTCAGTTCTGCTGCTACACCTATTATCTTAAGACATACCAGGACAGAACTGGGATTGCCTTCAGCCACATATATGTGATATTCGTCTTAAATTACAGGATCAGCTCCTGTGCAATGAGCAGTAATGGAGCAAACATATTACTTGTAAAGCAGACTTAGAGGGTATTTGTAACATTGCTTAAATGTGACTTGTAGTCCCTGAGAGATTTCACTTGCCAAGGGCTATAAGCGAAACATCAGTGCACTTTTTAGGTTATAATGAAATTAGATAAAGCAGTGGTCCTGCATTTTCTTCTGTAAGTATCTTGTGATCATTGCTATATGAATGATACAGCACCAGAGAATCCTTGTATGTAGTCTATTAAAAACTACATTTGCCAGATGCAAGAGTGTGTGAAAGGTATATGTGTTTTCTGTTTTGTGTTTCTGTTTTTATAGGCTTGTGCTCCTTTGTATCATTGGAGAACCCTTAAAGACAGTCCTGAGAAGGACCCTGTTGGCACCTGCTATGTAGCAATTCAGAACTTCAGTGCCTATGCTGAATATTCACCTTGTCGCAACAGTAAGTATTAATATGAACAGTCCTGTGTTGAAGAAATTCATTTTGCACTCAATGTTTTCGCTCTTTCAGTCTTCACACCTTTTAGTCTTGGCTGAATGAAGGTTACTGTATGTTACTGCATTGGATGAGGGTGTAAAGAGAAATCAGCATTAAACTATATGCCTGCAATTGGATGCTTTATTGTATAATTAATTGAAAGAGGAGAAACTAAGTAAATTAAGTGTGTGCAGTTATAGTAATGAGCTATAATTGGTTCAATTTTTGTGGCTTAAAAACGTAGCAAACAGATCTAGATAATAACCAGACAGCATATTAAACCAATTATTCATACTTACACTGAGTATAAATGTCTCATCACAAGATCATGATTTGAAGATCAGACTCTGCATAGAAACACACAAGCCTGTATCACCACTCATGCCAATATCATCCACAAGAGCTCGTTTGTGAAGAACTTGCAGCATGAAAGAAAGCCATGTACATTTGCACTGCTGTTCTACACTCTTCTCTGTGCTGTTCTGAGGATGTAATAGCCACCTCTGGGCCTTGCTTCTTGGGGAATAGGGGCAAACCACATGTATATTTAGAACCAGGTTCAGCTATCTAGAAGTCTGCAGAAAATACCACACCTTGGATTATTATCAGTCATTCATCTTGTTAAGCATTCTACATCTATTGTAGTAGGGCTCTAAACAGAGTTCTATTGTGTCTTCCTTTTGAAGCGTAGTCCTTGTCCCTGCATGGACAGGTGCAGAAAAAAGCTGAATCTGTAAGAAATGGTGACCTTAAGATCTGTTTTATGTACTTGCTGATGCCTCACTGGGGCTTCAGCGAAGGCTTATGTCATCTGAAGAGAGAGTTCAAGAGGCCATTCCTACTATCAGTTTTGCAATCTTGCGGTCTTCTGGAACTCTGGCACACACGGAATTGCCATGAGATGCATGCCAACACACTTTGCACAATTATATAAGGATTTGGAGAATAGAAATTAAAGTAGTCAGAAGCAGGAAGGTTGTTTTTCCATGTACCCGTCCTGACACTTCCACTGTGTCAATGTTTTTTGAGAACACCTTAGTAAATAGTTACTTTTGTATTTATGACAGATCAGACTGTGATGAGAATTAGACAATCTTGTTGAGTTTTTACTTTTTATCTCCAGCTAAATTAAAACTGAATCCCTGATAGTTGTTTCAAGGGTCCTTTCTTGGCAGTGAGAGGAGAAAGTAGCAGGTCCTGTTTTTCAAAATCTTCACAAGGGACTGCATGTTCAGGATTCTGTAGAAGGTCTTGATTTGCTCTGCCTCTTCTAAAAAAGAATGCAGATTTTCACATATATTGGCAGTTTTGCATTTCATAGCTTCACGGCTCCAGGAGTGTTTGTGTTATCTCCCACATGCACTGTAAAATCAATAAAATGCTTCTACCTTCATAATTGCAGGCAATGCAGATCCTGAAGGACAAGGCTTTTGTCAAGCAGGTTTCAGCTTAGATTTTTACAAGGTGAGATTCTGCTTCTGAAGTATTTTGACCAAATGTCATTGTGATATGTCCTCAAGGTTCAAGTGCTGTCTCAGTGATCATGAGTTTATCCCCATGCTGTTGCATATGGAAAGTTTTGTGAAGTTATTGCAAGTTCTTTCCTCCTTTTCAAGCTTCAAACTTTCCGGTTTCATTAATAAAAAGAAATACTCAATCAGCACCTGTTTATCTCTTTGCAGCATTCCAATCTGACTCAGTCTATCAACAGATAATTAGGCAAAAACTTCTATGTGCTTCTATTGCAGTCTGTCCCACTTAAAATGCTTTACTTGACTTCCAGGATGCAGTGGGGCAGGTACCAACTAGTTTTAAAAAGTTAAGATAGCCTGTATAAGGATGCTTTTGGTGGCAGACTAGTCATTGAGTAAAACCATTCTCATGTAGGGGTGGAAAGTACTTCAGGGAAAGAACTAGATTTTTTAAAATGCCACAAGGGTCGAGAAACAGTGTTGTGGGACAAAGGATAAACTTCACACAGTTGTTCTTATCTGTGCCATTATTACAGGACCAGGGCCTCAGGTAACTTTGACCATTGCCATTGTTTTTAGCATTCTGCAGCTGTGTTGTATAATTCTCTATAAAACAGTACTATTGTTTCATTGAATGTGAGCACCCTCTTTTCTGTTAACTTTGTTTGTTACAAATAAGCAGCAATTTTTGAAATGTTATGTTAGTGGTAAAATAAATAGCTTTCATTCAAGTGAAGATGCATAGAGTGATTTCGGCTTTTTTTAACTGTGGATTTTCCTGGACATCCATGCACCTACATCCTTTCCTTGAACATGGCTATTCTCCTTTATCATGATTCTGATATTATTTTGGTCATTTACATTGTTTTTTCCCATGCATGCTTAATTTTGTTGTCTTCTTTTCTTGTGTAATTTTATTTCATTCTGCTTTTTGTAGAATGGAGACCTGATAGTAGGCGGGCCCGGTAGTTTTTATTGGCAAGGTATGTTCATCTGGCTGGTTAACTGGATCTAAGAAGTGAAGCAGAAAGTATCATTGTTCTAGATTTCCACTGTTTTGTCGGTTTAAGATAACCAGTCTCTGGTCTTATTTTCAACAAATGTAAATCAAAAGAATTGCTTAACAAGCAACTGAGCATAAAAATAAACCATGAAAATCCAGGATGTAGGTTGTCTAGGAAGTTAAACAAATACAGATAACTATTTTTATGTTGGCATTTTAGTATATTTATAATTTAATTAATAAGTTTAATTTTTCCCTAGAAATACTGCAGGTTTAAAAATTGCTAATATTTGTACAGCAAATGTACCATTTTAAAAGTTTTTGTTACTGTTTGTTTCTGAACACAACCTTTTATAGCTATCTGCATGTATTTTAAGTTCATTTGTGGCATCGCTGTAGGTTCCAAGATGTAGTTTCTCACATAGAAAAACCCTGAAGTGGTTTCAGTAAAGGGTTAAGAGGTTATTTTTGTTTTAACCTTTTCTTACATGTATGATATAGCTGATTCCCAGCCGCTGCCTACCAGCTTGCCCGCTGTCAGCCTCTTTGATGTGTGTTTTTGCATTGCTTTTGAAGGAGAAGATCTAATTGATTGTGATTGTAGGGAATTCATAGCTTTGAATTCTCCATTGAGAAATTGTTTTAATTGGTCTACTACATTTATACAGTGGAGTGACTTTAGTTTGAGTTAGCACACTGAAATGGGTCTGGAGATGTTTTGGTAACGGTTCAATAGAGATTCAGTGCCTTGTTGTATTGATTTATGTGTACTCTTGAGACTTCCAGGGTAATAATGGAGAAAGCTTGAGAGAAGTTATCTACTCCTTGCATCTGTGCTGTGTCTGCATCCTTTCTGCTCTGTTCTGGTGTTCTGCTAGCCCTGTTTTATAGAATCTGGCCCTCTTTTAGGTCCCTTTCATTTATGAAGCTGTTTGAATCCAGGTCAGGTAATCACTGCAAGTATTGCGGACATCATTGCAAATTATTCCTTCAAGGATATTCTGAGGAAGCTGGCACGAGAGAAGCAAACAGGAGTGGCACCACCCTCATATGATGACAATTATATGGGTAAGCTGAGTTCTATGTGAGTTAGCAATATGTTCTAAAAGCATGAGTCTTATATAAATATAAAAACAAGCCCTACATTACTATTGTCCCAATTGTGAGAGGATTTGAACATGTTTTGCCTTAAACACAACAGCAAATCAGTAGTTTGCTGGTTACTTCAGTGAGATTATTAACATTCTTAAAATGATGTGCAGCAACAGGGTTTGAAGGTTGAGATCTTAAATGGCTTGTTAGGGTTCTTATTACTTGATCTTTAATCATTAAGCAGAAATACAAAATTTTCCCATTTATGTGTTTTTTCATTGCAAGATAATGGATTGAACTTAATGTAATTAAAAGACAATTTCAATTTTATTAGATAAATTCAAATTCAGTTCTGTGGTATTTTGTACAGTACTACACAAATACCCAATTTATTCTCACTGATATTTAAAAGATACAATCGAAGTAAGCAGTAACAAAAGTCAATTTTAAGATATTATGTAATTAATAGAAAAAAGGCTTCTTATCTACTTTTTATTAATACTGATCTCTAAGATTTTTCATGATACTCACATGTCTCTGCATGTAAGGCAGGTTTTTCTTCACATAGTTATAGAAAAGATTCAGTGGAATTTGAAGGCGAAGACACGTCCTTGCACTGTTGCGCATAGATCTGAAATTAAAGTCCCTGATACAATCCAAAAGTCTTTCTTTACTGTTACAATAGTAACTATCTCACAGATTTACTAAAGCTCCAAGAGGTGCTTTACTGCATCTTTGGAAATCTGTTTTCCATATAAAGCTCAACCAAGACACACACATTACAGTACAGTAATGAAGACCTAAATTGTGTCAGTAGCTATTAGGGCAAAACACCATAGTACCTGCTCGTTTTTTCACATAAATTAGTAAGTATTAATGATTTAGAAGCTCATTTTTGGAGAAGAGGGATCAATTCTTATACATTCAGACCTACCATTATTTAGTTGTAATAATGTGATAAACAATTTTCCTTTTTCCACACAATTTTAGTATACTTATGTTAGAAAACTTGCATTCAGAGGATCCATTGAAATGACAAATCTGATGGTCCTTGTATGTTTTTTGAAAGAAATTGTTTACCAAGTGTTTTTTTTGGGGTTTGTTTGTTTGTTTGTAATTTATGTCTAAACAGGATACTCAGTGGCTGCTGGGGAATTTACTGGGGATTCTGAACAAGGTAAGAACCAATGTACTTGAATGAAAACCATATGGCCGTGCACTTACTAAATTCTTCATTTTGGGTCTCTATGTGGGAACATACCTATTACAGATTTGAAACACTGGTGAGACTTAAGCTGTCTGTACTCAGTATTCTCAGAGACAATTATTTCCTTAGACAGTATAACATAACAGAATTAAAGTAGCACAAAAATCTGAATTCCTTGAGGGGTGGCTTTCTTGAGGGGCTGAACAGCTCTGTGGTCCAGACTCACAAAGCCAGTAGAGACATAGTACATTTCCGCAAGTAAACCCAGTTCTCCAGAACTGCTGCTGCTTAATCCCTCTGAAGTTAAAGTTGCCTGTCCTGCATTATGAAGACTTCAAAAAATGAATAAAAAACCACACTGTTTTGAGCCAAACACTGTGATGTGTAAAAAGAGGTACACACGGTAAGGGAAGGTTACATTTTTTGCTTCTTTTTTAATGTGTACTCAAGGTTTTATAGTGGGTGATCTTTGAATCAGTATGTCATGTGAATGACTGGCACAAAAATATTGCGTAGTTGGCTGAATTGAGATTCATCCTGTGTCATGTTCAGGCCGTCATTAGTACTTCCATTTCCCCTTGACCAAACACATTCAGAGGGGAATACATGATCCCAGTGAAGAACAGAGGAAGGCTAGGTCAGTACAAGCAGGTGGCTGAGGTGCTCTGTTATCTGAAGGTCCTGCTGCTGTCTTCTGATGTGGATATCCTAATGAGGGAAGGTTTAAACCATAAGACTGCAGGCTGGGACTTATCTTTTTCCTTCTTTTTTTTTACTCATTTGTTCTACTGGTTGTTTAAGATTTCACCAGTGAGCAAAACTACTCCTAGAAGGCAGCTAAGTCTAATGTTTGATGTTCCTTTCCAGTGGATCCCTCCAATGCTACTCACAAAAATTTCCTTGTAATGCAGACTATGCAGAACTTGTCAAGGATTTACATGGCGTCAAGCGAAATAATGGATGAGACAAATTGTTGATAGGCAAAAAGAAAATAAGTATTTGTAAGAACAGTTCTATTTAGCTTTTGTGCTCTAGTATGTGATGCCATAACTTATTCTGGTTCCATCAATTCACAGCTGTCAGGTAGCAAGCTGAATTGTAGCAAGAACTTTATTATACTGTGCTGTGCTAAGCAATGCTAAACAGAAAGAGATCCGTGGATGGGTGTATTCAAAAGTCAGAGTGTAACGTTTTGTGCAAGTAAATGCACTGAATGAATGCTATAGTCTTATGAAATAATGGCTTGAAGTGATTTACAGGTCTTTCTCATACAGATCACAAATCAAAATCCTAAGGGACTTGACATATATATATCAAGGAAGGTTTAAGTGGTGTGGGATACATGTTGCATGCACCACTCAGATTGCAAAGCCAGTTCACTGTTGATCATTTATCCTTTCAGAGCTGGTTGCTGGAGTCCCAAGGGGAGCACAGAACTTCGGCTATGTATGTACTGGACCTTCATTTTATAATTTTTATAGTGAGAATGCAATTAAGCTATTTGTAAGGTTAAGTGCTACATTTTATTTTCTGTCTCTTTCATACAAAACTTTCAAATCAGAGAAAACTGCCACTGACTTTCACCCTCGGGCTATCTGGATGGGTTGAAATGCCTTAACCAGTTTGGGTTTTGAATGATAAGCACTTAGTCCCTTCTGAAATCTGTTTTCAATAGGCAGTCCCAATTACAATTACATGCTTTGAGTCTGACTAGTATCCCTATGCCCACCGAGTATTATCAGACCTAAGCTCACTCATAGGTTAGCATACTTCTGTGCAGTGCAATGTCCACGGTGCAGAGGAGTCCAAGTTCAGATTATTCATACCCAGTGTTTACTTTCAGTGCTGGAAGTGTATACACTGAAATCCGGATGCAAAGAATCAAGATATGCAGTTAGAAGTGAAGGGAGAAAACAATATACGTTTGTGGATACAGCTTTTAACTTGTAGGAAAAAAGTTCCACAAGTAACCTGACTGGGAAAAGAGATCCCAGCCATAGACCCATTCTCTAGTTTTGTGGACCCCAAACTCCTTGTCTCTGGAACTTGTTATTAAAATTTTTTAGGAAAAAGGTGTGTATGTATATATATTTATATACGTATGTATATACTTCTTTATGTTTTAAGTTCATGTTTTCATGCCTAGTCACTGATTAGCTGATAGTCTGTGATTTGCTGCTGTTCAGTGTCCAGCAAGGAAGGGTAATAGTTTTCCTTATTTTTTCATGGGGAACCTGAGAGTCATGAAATCTTAGCGATTTGTTCAAGATCATACAGGAAGACTGTGGTGAGACAGAAAAGTAATTGTTTTTTCTTGGCCACTTGGACCACCTTTCAGTGTGTCAAATTCTTTTGCAGTGATGTCGTGCTGTAGCATCTCCATGTGTGCTTGAAACTTTCCTTATTGTTCTGTTACCAGGTCTCAATTATTAATTCTTCCGACTTGACCTTTATCCAGAATTTCACTGGTGAGCAGGTAATGTCAAGCAACTATGTGATGAAATATTGTATCTCTAGAGCATCTAGTTTCATTAGCATAGTTTCAAGAATATATAATTTCTTTTTTTAATTAATAACCATAAAAACAAAGGGGATTATCAGTAAAAAAACTTTACACTTGATATCAGATATGAAAGCCTATCTGTTGTTTTTTATTTTCAGATGGCGTCTTATTTTGGGTACACAGTTGCCGTATCTGATGTTAACAATGATGGGTAGGTTACCAAATATATTCAGCTCCACTGAACACTAACAGAAGCGATGCCTGATATTTATTAATAAATGTAGGTTTTCAAGTGCTTCATACCTCAAAATGCTTTTCTTGGCTTCTCTGCTTTTCTAATTTTAATTGTTCACATAGGCTTATCTTTGTGCAGTCACAGTGGCATGAGTATTTGCAGGCCTAATTTGGGTGAGCTTATGTTCCCAAATATTTATTCAAAGCAGTGTGTCAGAGGAGTGTCCAGACTCCTAGGAAACAGATCTAGGTAGAAAAACAGTGAATAAGCAGCACTAGCTACCACTGGGAAGAGATAGGTGAAAGTCAGAAGTTAATTCTCTCATTCTCACATATAGGTAAGTCTTCTCATCCGTAGCTTCACTTCTCAATTTTAATAGCCTTCCAATGTCATCAGCTCTTCTTTCTTCATTCCAGCACCTGCTGGTTGGCCATCCATTTTTATCACCTGAGGACCAACAAGTGTCTATGTCCAATAGTTGTTATCATATCCTTAAGATACTTGAGGGTTTCAGCCTCTGTTGAACAAAACACTTGTTAACTTTCAAGTCATGTAAAGTCTGATTAAATATTTTAGAAGAAGAGGACTTTAGTAAGAGAATATTGTTAGTAGGTATCTAGGAAGGAGATGAAAATCCCTGAAGCTCACAGCCTTGGAAGTCTGCACAAAGATGAGCCAGGACAATATTTAGAGATGTGGTGTACTCTTGCTTATTACAAAATGTCTCAGAAGTGTCTACTTCGTATTTTTTTCTTGTAATCATTTCTTATTAGGTGATTAATCATAGTGCATGAAATAATTTTTCTGGGCTAAGTCATTGCTTCTTATCAGTGACTAGTGACCCTTTAAAGACTGAGGAATACAAGAGAAGAGAAAAGTAACAAGGTGGTAAAGTATTATCGCATTTACAAAACAAAACAACGAAACAGAAGCTGCAGCAGTTTCCACGGTGGCTTCATAGTACTCAAATCTTTCCGAGTTTCTGAGATCGAATTTTGTCATAGTATCACAGCTTTTGAAAATTTCTGGTTTTATGATATACTGAATCAGAATTAATTTAGTCCTACTGAAGTATTACAAGCGTGAAAGGGTGGAGAAACATTAATCTAAGGTGTAATAGACACTCATTAGACTTTCAGGGAACTTATTATTTAACTTCTCGCTGAACCAAACTATTTCCTGTGCAGGTTATTTCCTGTTAACCATAGGGTTACTTGGCAGGTCTCATATTTTCTGTGTACCTCTAAAACTACAGTTTATGTCAATAATATAATCAAACTGCTGTTGAGGCCTGTGTGGTCTCCCAGTCTATATCTTAAAAGAAATCTAAAGACTCTTCCTGAGATCCAAACATCCCACAGAAAACAAAACACAAAAAGCTCTACTTGATAAACATGTCTGATTAGATATGTAGTCTGTCTTTCCTGGTTTGCATATATAGTCAATAGAAATATTTATCTGAAAGGAAGAGTAAAAGAGAGGGAAAAAGCGAAAGGGAAATTAACACTTCAGACTCACTTAGGCATTTTATTCAGATAAAGATAAGGAGGTGGTGATGGCCTTATCAGTATGAGAAACCTGATTAAGTTATTTGCTGAAAAAATTAATACAAGATTATTAGGAATGGTGCTTTGCTGTAGTAAGACTCATGGTACGGCTCAAAGATTAGGCTCATCTTAGGAAAAAAAGCTCTGTAGACCTGGCCCAGCAGTTCTGTGGGTATTCCAAAGAGACTTGTGCAGTTTTATCTGTACCACATCAAGATTGTAGGCAGAACAGGGAAATTGAGGATATGGTTTGAGCTACCCTTTAGTTGCCTGTTGCTAATAATAAGAAATCCACAATGAAACTTAACAAATCAAGCTTTACCATCAACTTACAGGCTACATTCCCAGTAAAGAGAGGAAAAGAGAACACTTTCAATTTAGGCTGAAAACAGTCCAATAAAAATAGTGAAATAAACTGTTTACTGGGTTTTTTATTTGGCCTGTATCAAAGCTTTCCATAGTCATACTTTGACCTCTTGACATTTCCCATATTCCTGCTTTTTATTACTCTGCAGGATACAGAGGAATGGCACACAGTCTCAGCAGGTGGTCAGCTTTGTGCTTTTTAAACATATTTTTTTTAATCAGAAGGGAAGTAATACTGACTGGTTACTTTTCTGTGTTGGAGCAAAAATTAATATATAATTTATGTTAACTCTAGCGTCTTAGTGCAGTAATGAAATCTAATGAACCAGTTCAAAATACCGCTGCAAACTGAACTGCATTTCATGGTTTAATATTACTGTCCAGGGACTTTTGCTTTTATTTACTCTTACGTCTTTTTAAAAGCAGTCACATCGAACTGAATTTGACTCAGAACTCTCAATTTTGTAAATACAAACTCTTACAATTTAAAAGACCAACTGAAATATCCTCCTTCACCAACAAAAATGCATAATACTAATCACATAGGTACTTAGAACCCGAGAAGTACACACCCCCCCACACCCCCTTGACTGCTTGCTATCTAAATAATTAAACTGTTGAAGCTGGGAGGCAAAATTGAGTATAAAGTATGGTAAGCAGTAATTGTTTGCTTATTTTACCCACTTGAAGAGGAACCAGAAAAAAGTAAATGAGGATCAGAGAGAGTTGGGTAACTGACAAATCCTTCCTTTCTAGCTATTGTGTGACAGCACAAAAACCCCAAACTCTAATCACAAACCTCTAGAACTGCCTAAGGGAGAGTTCCCTTTTGCAGAAGACTTGCTGAAGCAGCGTGCTTTGACCTACAGAGCTCAGCTTTGAAAGAGAAGGGGAAAAATTTCGGAGGGTGAGGAAAGGAAGGCCTTAGTGGGGGCTGTACATATGAAGACCTGGAAGGAAGGCAAACTAAGTGCTGTGGGTGTTCTAGGTGGCTCTGCTGCCCATAACCAGTTTAGAATGAGGTCACTGTATTAGACAACTGCCTTTCTTCCACCTGTTCCTCAGCACATCAGAAGATGAGCCATCTTGGCTACTGGATTCTGGTCCCTGCTCCCTGGACTGTTGATGCTTTTTGTACAGTCATTGTGATTTATTTTAGCAAAGTTGAAATTTTACCAGAAAAATAACCCAGCACTGTGCACTTCTCGCTGGGATGCTGTGCTCCCTTTTGAACAAGCTGCGGCTCCTGTCTGCTTGCTTTCTGTCTCACCTGGTCAATCTTGTGTTCTGGGTTAGGCTTCTGCTTAGAGAATTTTAGTACACAATAGTCTGCCTCTCTCTTTTCACCGTTTTAGGCACTCTGGGTATTGTTCTGTAGACCAGGGTTTTAAAGGTATCTGGGTATCTATTTATTTTACATCAGTGTACTGAGAGCTTTCCGACTCTCAGTAATTTGATTCCTTATCTCCTCTAAAAATATCTTTCTTCAGTCTTATAATTCCTCATTTGTGAAATATTCAAGGGAGCCAAGCTCATCTTTTATTTTGTGGTTTCTACAGCACTTAACTCTGTGGGGTCCCAATGTACTGGGAATATCTGGACTGTGAGGTATTAAAATAGTAATTGATGATAGTGCTACTGTGTAATGCTTTTAGTACATGGCATATGTAAAATAACTTATTTTTAAAAGAACATTCATAATTTGTTTTTGTTGCTGCTATTGCTTCATGGCAGCCATTTCAGCTGATATTCCGTCCCAACCACAAACATCTTCCATTAGTAGATGAGGACTTTTGATGTTTAGTGTGAAAGGAAAATCCCACCTTTGATGTCAAGTCAGCATCTGCTTCCTTCCTTTTTTAGTTATTTATGCCATAGGGTAAAATCTAACTTAAAAAATAGGACAGCTTTGGAATTACACTTTCCTTTATGGAAACATACTGTAAAACTTAGTAGAAAAATAACATTCGTAGAAGTACTTTGTCACAACTTACAGAATGTGTAAATTCTACAATGTAATTAATTTTTTTCTAGATGAAATATTCTGTGCTAAATTCTATGCTATATATCTTAGAATCATAGTATATATCTGTGGTAAAATAGTAGCTGAGATACTGCTGAATCATACAGATTTTTTTTCTATACGAATTGGGAAAAACAATGTAGTGCAGTTTTACTATTTGGTTTGCTAATAGATAAAGCCTCATATTGGAAATATGATGAATTGAGAATAGAAAGTTTTCTATGAGTTTTAAAAAGTTTGAAAAAACTTTCACATCAGAGCAAGAGAATATGTTTTCCAAATTAAATATTGTGGGATCAAGTAGTCCTAGTTATTTACAGTAACAGACTTCCTTAATACAGATGATCAATGTCCATTGAATATAATGCACATTATTTTATTATATAGCCTTGAGCAACCTTCAGCAGTTAATCTGATACTATCATTTCATATCTCAGAATAATCCATTAAGAATACTTCTGCTTGTTATGAGTCTGTCAATCACACTTGTTTTTATTCTTCACAGTTCATAAAAGGGTCTTTTTATTCCCTCTGAATAAATGTTGGTAACATGTTTTGAAACATGACTGTTTAGAACAGCAACATGCAAAATATGCTTTGATTAATCTGTGTTCTTTTACTGATTATTCTTGGAGCAGCATAATGGACAGAAAGTCTTTTCCCTCTAAGTGTCTTATTTTTGTGATTTGATTATGTCTTTTCTCTTTAATACTAAGTACAGAAAATTATATGAGCGCTGCAGCTACCTGTGTATCTAATATTGAACAGAAGTGTTTTCAGAAAGAGAGCTTTGGCTTTGTCTCCCAGCTTCTATTTGAAGAAGTGATGAGGCATTCTCTATTAATTGATGCTCTACTTGTGTTTCATATATGTTACTCAAAAAATCTGCTGTAAAGTGGCAGGGGTTTTTTTTCTTTTGGTCACTTACTGATGTATAAGTTGCAAAAACTAGATTTTATACTAAAATTTGTCTCTCACTAGCAGTGTTAGCAGAACAGATCTACAGAATTTGTTCTAGTAATACAGATTCCCTCTTAGTTAGGTTCTTGACTTCAGCATCATTAATTGCAAACTGTAAGTTTTCAGTGTTTCTTGTGGGCATAAATTGAAGTGCAAGAAATTCCATTTAAACCTAGGAAGAAACATTTTTGCTGTGATGATGATCAGACATTGGAAGTAGTTGCCCAGAGAGGTTGTGGAGTCTCCATGCATGGAGATACTCAAAACTGGACTGGGTATAGCTGTGGACAGCCTTCCTTAACTGACCGTGCTTTGACCAAGTGTTTGGACTAGGACTCTAGAAGTGCCTTCTTACCTCAGTTAGTCTGTATTGTAATTACCAGCTTCCTGTTTAGCAAATGTATAAACTGTGTTGTTTACACTCAGTCTCTCAGTGACATTGTTTTTTGTTTGACTGTTCCAGTTTAGATGATATCCTAGTTGGTGCCCCTCTTTTTATGGAGCGAGAATTTGAGAGCAAGCCTAAAGAAGTTGGGCAAGTTTATCTGTACCTGCAAGAAAGTGCATTCCTCTTCCAAGATGCACAAATTCTGACAGGCACTGAAGTGTTTGGTAGATTTGGCAGTGCAATCACACATCTTGGAGATCTCAATCAAGATGGATATAATGGTAACTTGTATGTAATGTAGTATATCTCTGTTTAACATTGAAATTAAAAATGCCTAAACAGCAAATATCGAGTGTCTGTGCAGTGTTGGAAAAGGCTTTTTAACATGTAACCACAT
The DNA here is from genome assembly GCA_013397725.1 of Rhagologus leucostigma. Taxonomy (NCBI): domain Eukaryota; kingdom Metazoa; phylum Chordata; class Aves; order Passeriformes; genus Rhagologus; species Rhagologus leucostigma. Next base: position 278,592 of record VZTD01002528.1, on the reverse strand, counting down.
TTGAAATTAATGGGAATTTACACTAATGCTAATGAAACTGATATCGAGACCCAAATGAAAAGCTGACCAATAAGAGGGCAGTCATATTGACTACAGTGTGATTTTTTACTAAATATTAGAATGTTTATTTGAATAAAAATATATTTTGTTTTATAACTATAATAACATTTAATTATTTAGTTAAGATGTTTCATTTTTTTGAAAGCAGAGTTCTTCTCTCCTCAAATGCTTGGAAGAGTTTGATAATTGAATGAGGCTCAGTACATGGAGCATTTTGTCAACAATGAAAGAATTGGGCAAGTACAGAAGTACTATTTTGGAATCAGCCTTCCACTGGTACTTAAGTACTAAAAGAAACAGGTGCATAATGGGTTCTTTCTCAAATGCTTATAGCACATGCACACAACAAAATGTTCATGTAAGTTAACTGGCAGCCTACATTCAAGATAACAGTACAACTAAACTAACAGCTTGATTACCTGAGATAGCTGGGATACCTTGAGCACCTGGAGTTAGCCTTCTAGACATGCTCAGTAGCACCTTGGTTGTGCCTGCATGCATTTCCTTACTTCCTATTTCCAGGATGTTAGGGATCTTCAAAGCAGGTGTGTCTGCATCTAAAACACCACGAAGTTTTTCCTGGAGGAGCTGTTTTGCACAGTACCTTTCGAATAGTTGCCCCACTGACGGACTTTGCTCCTCCTTAACTTGAGGGCTGTTCTTCACAATGTTCTAGCCACTAGATTCTAGGGCAATGTCCTCATTGTGTGGCTGCTGTGCAAGGGATCAGTCATGTCAGGAGTCATAGAATTGCATTGGGGTTCAGAGTGCACAAAATATGAATACCATCCTGTGGGTAGAAGCCATTGGATTGTGACTGTTGAGAGTTACCCTGACTGGCTTGTTCTGGAATCCCACCATGGAGTTCAGCACAGCTGAACCTCATGGTGGAGAATTCCTGTTTTCTGCCTGTGAGCAATAGCAGGTACCCTCAGCTACTCTGGGCAGGCAGTGTTGAATTTTACAGAATTCAGATGAGGCAGGCAGGAGACATTTCTGCTTTTCTCTGTCACTGTATAAAGACTAAGAAGACTCTAGAGCTGAAGTCTTCTGTTTCATCACTGAATAGCTCAGTCATAGAGCTTTGGTGCACTTCTACCTTTAAAGTGAAGCTATAAGAGTCCAGGTGCTCAATTCAAGTTTAATAAAGAAGTCCAGCATCAGCTCCTAGATCAGAACCCAAAAATGAAAGCTATAGATACAGGATTTTTAAGGATTGAAGTGTTTAATTCCAGAGTGCCTAAGACCTCCTGTGAAATTCCTGACTCGGTACTATTCCTATTTCTCAATAAGATAATCGGTTGGTATAGATGAAAACATGATATTCCATTGTTCTCTTTTGCATTCTAAAACATTGAGTATTTGAGGGGGTGAAGTTTTTTGTCTATATACAATATGTTATCTGGAAAAAGAAAATTAGTTTTATCTAACAGCTGCTCCTGATTAACTAGGTGCTAGAGGAAATCAAGGAAAATTTGTGCCTGTTTAAAAATAGGAAAGTGAAAGCAGGCATTCATTAGATCTTGGTTTATTAAAGCTAATTAACTGCCCTGGAAAGATGTAGAGGAATCCAATGTGGACTGGCTATTTAGTATAATTCAATAACTTCTTCATAGGATTATTTTATAAGCTTTAGTCATGAAAGTTTGACACAGAAAAGACACTGCAAACGTTTTGTATATTTGCCTTTAAACTAAAAAACATAGCAAAATAAAGAATGTTGAAGTTCTTGCGTGTTAGTAGCAGAAGCCATTTGTGTCTGTTTTCCTGCAGGGAATTAATTTTTAATTGTGTCCATTCTTTTTATTCTTTTTTTTTTCCCAGACATTGCTATTGGTGCACCATTTGCAGGAGAAGACAGACGAGGGAAAGTGCTCATTTACAATGGATACAGTAATGGGTTAAACCCTAACCCTTCCCAGGTTCTCCATGGAGCCTGGGCCTCACAGTCCATGCCTTCGGGATTTGGCTTCACTCTAAGAGGAGACTCAGATGTAGACAAGAATGATTACCCAGGTAAGATTTTTGCATTAGAAAGGGAATTTCATACTTCCATTCTCTGGTAAATGCATCATGCCTAAACTGCTCCTTTTGGAAGGCAGAGGTCAGAATAAAGGATAGACATTTCTGGACAGTTCTAGTTTGCTTTCCTGAGAGTTAAAAATCAGACAAAACAAATACTCCCTTTCCTGTCAAAAGACATGATCAGAAAGTCAAGAAAGGGCTTAAATAGTTGTATTATCATAAAACATGTGAAGTTTACAATAAAAAGCTTAACCCTTTCCCCCCACTTCCAAAAACTGAATGGTCTCAGCTTATTGAACTTGTAAAGTTTCCTTCATCCTGGCATGCTTTCTTAATTAAAAACATGTTGCATTGTAGAAGAAGAGATTGATTTGGTTGTGTTGCTAAGTTGTTTTTTGCTGACCAAAGAGACACTGAGCTATATATAGTTAATGGCTTTGATTGCATTATAAAAAAGGAGAGAGAATGCAAATTGCTTAAAGCAGCTATTTTATTTGGGCGTTTTCCTCCCTTTTATGTTTTCATTTTGCTATATGGACTCCTCCTTTTTAGGTTAGCTTTGATTCTTCCTAATGAGTTTACCTGACATGTATTCACATTTATCAAGTTTGTAACCTTAGTTAAGTTTTTCAGGGAAGTGCTTATTCTTTAAAGAAAAATTTTCCTACCATCTAAGTAGTCTGAATGTAAGAGTACTTGTATGTACTCTGTCTCATCTGGAAGCAAATCTGTTCTGTTTCTTTTCATCACAATTCAGAAGCCTTAGCGGGGGTGTGCAGTAAAACATGATACTTTGTAATTGTGAAACGTTCATCCACAGGAAAATGCTAAGAGTCTGTGCTTCCCTGACTTACTATGAAATTACTCTTGTTAGCCTGGGTTATTTCAAGGCTAGAGTTCTTAAAAGTTGTATTATTTCAAAAGTGAAAATTGTAATTTTTCAAAGGGACGGAAATAGGATCTTTTACCTTTTTGTGATGGATTGTAAAAACCTTGAAAGAGGTGTCTTTCCAAAAGCAGAAGGAAATTTCTGGGAAGGGGTGTTTACAATAGAAATTACAGTTTTACAAACAGAAAAGCTGACTGCAGAGTAAGAAAGTGAGGCTATCATGAGACCAAAGTAAGAGGATCTTTAGCATTTGAGAGAAGGGCTTTTAAACACTGTTCTGACTTTTTGTTTGCACATTGTTGATGTTGCTATTAATAGTCTTTCATTGTCCATGACTAACGAGGTTCTCTTGGACAAAAGAGCTCTTTATTAAAGTTTCAGCATTTAAACATTTCCTAAAGTACCCACAAGGCCCCCCAGCAAAACCAAAGAAAACAGGATACTGCATTCCTGACATTTCTAAGATTGAAAAGATAGAGGGAAGGGAGAGATTCTTTGACTCACATAGAGAAGAAAGAAGAGTAGAAGTCTCACTGCTGTGTTGGCATACTTTATGTGGAGCATCTTTTAAGCTAATTTGTGGAAAGTTTGGGTGATGAGTCTTGATCTTTGTAAATGTGTACTGAGGAATTGTACTATAATTGTGAGTTCTCTGCTTGTCATTGTGGCCTCCACCATGCATCCTACTTGCAGAATTTCACATTCTGTTATTAGCTTACTATGTGTTAGATCATTTGGTTTTATTACATGAATTACCTAATTAAAAAAAGCAAACAAACAAAAGAAACACCACCCTGCATTTACTATAACTAGCTTTTCCCTCCATCCCTCCATTGAATATCTGGATGAGCACTCCACAGTACTGGTGAAAATCTCTCAGAAAATGAGAAGAAAAACCCCTTACTATCAGTCAACCACCTCTTCCTTAATTCATGAAGATTTGGAGCACCAAAACAGAGCTGTAAAAATAGTGCAAACATGGCACAGTGCTAGCACAAAAAATAGAGTGCCTTCCTATGGGAAAAAGGGGAAAAAAAATAAAGGAAATAATACAGGGAAATGCAAGCGTAGGACAAACACACTGGGCAATGAAGTAAGTAGTCCTTCTTGTGTCAAAGTGCTTTTCTTCTTCACCTCCTGATGGAAATGCTGAAGGACAGCCCTTGTAAAAGGAGGAAACAAGGTACTGAAGTTGGAAGGATTAGGAAGGAAGTTTTATTTTAGAGAAACGGAGTCTTGCTGACTATAGAAGGTCTAGAAAATTAGCCTTTAATTCCATGCTTCCCAAACTACTGTTTGTGTCTATGATTCAAAGAGGGTTGTGAAAGATGAGGGAAAAAAATCACAAAATTTTTAATCTAAGCTTTCTAATGTGTATATTCTAAAAGCAACCGTTTTATAAAAAGAAAAATGTAATAAAAGCAGGCTGTTCTGACTTATCACTCTCAGAAGTTCTGTTCTCAGAAGTTCTGGACTGGGAGGTGAGAGACAGCTGTAATGTCTGGCTGCAGGTATAAACATACATTGCCACTGTCTAAGGTGAGGTTCTCCAAGTATGTAGCTCTTCCATTGCTAGAGTTCAAGTGTTCAGAACTGACTTGTATAACTATAACTGTGCTTGTATAATTTACTCTAGCCCTTGTGCCTGTCATTGTTTGTGAGGCAGGCATATCCATGCTAGGAAATGGGAGGCTGAGACATGGGAGTTACTCTGCCATTTCATTTCTAATGCACTGTGTAACATTTTCAGAGCTTTTAGAGATTCAGACCTTCTTTAAATCAGACCATGTGTTAATGTTTTTGGAGCAGATCACTGACCCAGAGGGCAGAAGATACCACCTCTTTGTATGGCTTCTTACCACAGACCACTGAGCGTTATCCTGGGATCACTGTACTGACCCCAGGAACCAGTGCTCTTTGATTACAAGTTGGGTAATACAGTTCCTAAAATGTGAGGGTGAATCACAGTCAGATTTTCTCCCATTGCAAAAAGGTTAAATCCTCTCTTGGCTGGGAGTTCAGTTCAGGCTGAGATCTATGTATTAGCCTTCTGGAGAAGAGCAGCCATTTGGTACAGGAAGTAGTATCTTTCTCTCTTCATCCAAATGCCAGTATAAGCTCAGGAACAGAGAAGGAAATAGGGAGCAGATCAAGACTCCCTAGTACACAGCGCTGTTCAAATCCCTCAGCTTTCCTGTGGATGGAGTGGTTTCTCCTTTCTCCTATTCCTGCAACTCCTGGCCACCAAAGGGAGAGAGTCTCCCCCACCCCCCACCTTCTGGTCTTCTTTAGGAAAGGCAGAGAAAGAGCCTCGTGTTCCCCATGACCCCAGTTGTATAATAAATTTGGGAGAAAGCTGATCACGGCCGGGTTTAATGGTGGAGTAGCAGAGCAGACAAAGAAGGACATAATACAGCCATGCTGATACAGATGAAAGATCTGTCTAGCACCAAAGCATGTTTCCAACAGTGGCCAATAATAGGTGTTCTGGGAATTGTACAGCTGTTGTGATATTTCCCAGAATATTCACCCAGCACTAACCAACCGGAGTATCAAGGTGGCTCTGAAGTCAGAGATGGCACCTCCAAAATTAGTATCCCTTGACAGACTTTTCTTCCATGAATTTGACCAATCAGCTGTAGACCTCATGCAGACTTTCAGCACGCACAGCATTTGTCAAGGGGCCCCACAGCCCAGCTGAATGTTCTGTGAAGAAGTAATTCTCACTGTGTCCTATTCAAATCTTGAACATTCCATTGGACAGTTTCTTTGGAGGTGCCCTAGTTCTTATACTGAAGAGACAGTGAACAATTCTGCAGTCCACTGTTATTTTACAGACTTCTGACATATTTCCTCCCTCAGCCATGTGTTTTAGCGATCCTGTTGAAGGAACTCTAGTATATTTAATTGTTCCTTTTGCAGTGGAGAATGGCACACCAGTTCTACTGTACCAAATGATGATTCAGTCTTGCCACCACCGCTGCTTCTTCTCCTCTTCATATATTTTTGTGTAAAGAGCAGTTAGTAATTTATGACTTGTGTCTGGGTAAAGTATTGCTTCTAATGAAGATTTTACCATTGACCTGGGTTTCATATTTAACCAACATAAAAAAAGAGCTGTGTCTTCTCTACTGAGAAGAAAGTCAGAATTAGTACTTGAAAAAACAATAATCCCAAATATTTTTCATTGCTATCAGTAATTATGTTTGTGCAAGAAAATAAAGTGAGCTGGGAACTGTGGTCTGGCCGTGAGGGTACATGGCATAGCACAGCTCACTATCATCAGATGAAACCAGGAAAACAGGATGGCAGTACCCAAACTGCCTTTTGTTTAAGGTCTTTGGCCCAGGCGATTCCCCAGACCTTTCCCGGCTACTGTCTGGGAGAGTACTAACTTGCACACACTAAAATCACAGCTAATCTGTGCTCACAATACAATATATGGGCAGCACTAACACAGTGCTCAAGCTCATGCCCTGCCTTTATTGCACAAGCACAGGATACAGACAGCTGAATAACTAGTCAACATCATACCTAAAAATGGAACTTTCTCTGGTAGGGTCAGCATGCAGACAGAACTGCTTTTCCTTTGTGTTAGCAGTCCTGTCAGTATAATGACCATCTGTCTTCAGCTGTCCTGGCACAGATGTTATCACTGTAACAGTAACAGACCTCTCAGCACTGTGAAACTACGAAGATTTTTTCAACAGGGAAGATTGAGTTTTTGTTACTAAGTATAACCTTTGGTTTACATCTCCGCAGCTTTCCAGGGAAGGAGTTCTGTACATTGTGTCATACTACAGACCCTCCAGATGTTATGTACCCAGAACTGTTCCTTTACCAACACAGACAGGGGTGATAGTATGGTAGTCTCTGCTTTCCAGACTTGGAGGTAGTGGGAAACTTTCAACCCTGGGAAGCACCAGAGACAGAAAACTGTGCTGATCATCCTTACAGCTGTGTCACTTGTGCAGCTGCCCTCTCTGTGCTGGTGTTCGTCACCTTCAGCCTCAAACAGAGGGCTCCTCCTCACCTAGCAGGATTGCAGTGCCAAACAGTGGTGATGGTGGTAATGAATGGATGGATGCTCCTTTCTTTGTAGTCATGTAAGAGGCAGGACCTGATTAAACTTTACAGTCAGATAAGACTAGTGAAAGGAAGCAGGTTAAGCATATCAGTCAGATAGATTGTGCCAAGCCACGATGTGCATCTTTCCCAGTCTTCTAAGCATGACACTGACAAGCTTAGTACCAAACTTACCTGAAATACTCAGTATCTCTCCAGCATACAACATGTACCCAGTATTTGAAGGAAAAGACCAATTAATTCTCCTAAGTTACATCTACGCTAGTAAATGAAATATGCTGTCTTTGGTTCTGAACTATCACTGATCACTCCTTGTCCACACTATCGAACTCATTTTTTTTGCCCAAACAGGGTTCTGGTGTGCTCACTTCTGGAGTCTAATAATTAGCATGGGCAAACTGCTTTAGGGCTATTTTAATGACACCACTGCAGACAGAACAGATAGAGCATACAGGCACATTCTCTGCCACTAATTTACTAGCACTGACATAATTGTAACATCTTTCAGCAGATGATCCATTTCACTGTTTTCTGACAACTCATGTTCTAAGGTCACATTCAAAGATCTGATCTCACTTCTGCTGCAATAGTAAATACTGGTTTAATGCCATTATGCTGGATTGACAGTCATAAAAAAAAGTAAATGGGATGAAAGAAATAAAGGAGATGACACGATTGAAAAAATGTAGAAGATGGGCTTTTCCCATCAGTTTAAGTGCAAAAACAGTGGTAGCATGAATTCTGTGCAAGATCCTGTGCCGAGGTGAGGACGTGGCAAAGCAGCATTGTCCTGTGTCTGAGGCCTTACTGGTGAGGGCTGTGACACAATTTATATAACCATGGGATTCTCTGTAACAACAGCTCTGCAAGGTTTGCATAAAGTTATTCTGAAATACCTGCCTCAGCACAGTGTTCCTGCCTGTCTTCTGTGCTGGGACATCTGGGATGCATAATGATAACTTTCAAGATAGCTTCCACTGTCCTGTAAATCTGGGGCTTTTAGGGCGCCTTTGCTCCATCCTGACCTTTATGTGTGTCATCAAGCCTGGAGCAGGGAATGAAGCAAAGGCATGCATTTTGAATTATAGTTTATTTTATTTATAATTTTATTTGTCTTTTTCTATTAACTTAGTTCAGTTTTCATAGGAACAAAAGAAATCCATTAATCTGTTTAATGGGAAATAAATTTGTTTCTTTTGGCTTCTGGGCATCTGTTCAAAGCTGGCCCCACTGAGTGCCTGGAGTCTGTGATTATCTAGGTGATGGTGCTGCACTTCCAGCTGGTTCATCTGTCTGTACAGGGCTCAGGCATTTGGAGGCTGTAAGGTTTCCACCCTCACATTTCAGCATATGTTCAGTCACTTGATGGCTGATTGTAGCTGAGTAAATAGTTTATAATGAATAACTTACTCAACTCATTAAACTTGCTTTCTTCTTGTGGCATGTCCTCCCAACAACAGTGGTTTCTTCAAATGTATTTCTGAATCGGGATGATTTAACCAATTTCTTTTAACAGTGTGGGTAGATTCAGAACAGTGCTTTGGATGAATTCACTATTCAAAGACTGTTGATTAGTTAATTGCTCAAATTATGCACTATTGTCTCTGCTCTCTGCCTGTTTAGATGCTTGTGTAAGTCTTCCTTATTAACTTAAGAGAATCATTCTGGAATCAGTGCCACTGAAGCTTCATCCTTAAGGTATCCTACTTTAGCACAAACACAGCTGTTGGCCTGTTCTTTTGGTTGTTCTTCATAGTCAAGCCGTTGTCAGCACAGGGAAATGTACAGAGGCATCTTCATGCCTTGTTATTTTGGACTCAGTTACTATCTTAAGAATATCATATAGTTAATACCAAACTACTCTAGAAACATTTTAAGAAAGAAAGAAGTGTGATAAAAAGACAAAATTTCCTCAGAACTTCAGTAATCCAGTCCAGTCTTAATAAAATAAGAGTATTTAACAGCTCCATCTGCTGAGTACATTAACTAAAACAGCAGGAAGAAAATCCTCAAATTTCTTTCTGAGAGGCAAGGGTTCTTCAGATTCATAAACTTTTTTGAGAACAATAGGCATTGTGCCAACGATATTACAAATCGGAATCTAGTGATGATTAAATTATGAAGTTGGTCCAGGAGATTTGTGGAAGACAAACAAATTAAATCAATGAGAAGCTGCATCTGCTCTGGTAAGAGAGGACTGCTGTGTGTGGGAGCCAGAACAACGGCTTGGGTTCTGCCAGCAAATACAGAAAAGCTGAAGTGCTTTTACCAGCTAATTAATTTTTCACATGAATAATCAGTCAAAAATGTAGTGACAAGCCAAGAATTGTGTATAAATATGTTGATTTTATGGGAAAAGGTATGCTTTCCTAAAACTCATCACAATACTTTATGAAATCACAGTATTGTGCCCAGTAGAATATAAGAGTAAAGCAATTGATCCCAGTAAGTAGTGTTTTACTAAAGTGATAAAGCATTAACTATCCTCTTTGAGATTTTTTTTTGTAATATAATGAAGAATATTTCTGTATTGTGAAAGGGATTCATTCAGACAAAAGGGAAGCATTATGAATTAGCCTTAGGTGTTATCTGTAACAGACCTGCTACCAGAATGGTTTAAAAACAGAAGATTAAGGCAGCTGAGAATGATAGAATTGGAAGAAAGTGACTCTGCTTTGAATGATAGCTGTTTGTAGTATTTAACTAAAATTTTTGAGTAAAGCTGGCTATACTGCACAAGCCAATGTCCTTTACTTGTGGTCAAGCCTGAAGTGATGACCATTTAAAGGAAATTTTATTCTGGACATTTCCTACTGAGATTTAGGGTTGTAATGCACACTGAAATCCTAGAAAACAAACAAGAATATGACATGGGCCTTTTTGGCACCTAATCTGCTGAGGAAAATAAAAAGCAAAAAGGCTCACAAAGATTTTTTTTAACAGAGTTTACAGTTAGGCAGTTTTCTCACTTTTACAAAATTTCCATTAGCACCTGTACTCAGATAGAATATAATTGTTTGCCAGCCCCTTTTTATGCTATACAATGAAACTGACAAACTGCATGAAGTTATGTTTAAAGCTGCCAGCAAATCATTCTGACTCCCTAAAGTTAACACTTTCCTACTACTTGTGTCCTGGTGGAGTTGCAGTGGGGAGGTGACTCAGCTGTCGCTTCGTTCTTTGGGTTTCTGACAAGGGAGGTGTTTGCCAGTTATGTAGTTCATTGTTTTCTTGGCCACTGTCCCCCATGTACTGATATGAGACACCATGTCTTGGCAATATCTCTTGGGATTGCTGGACAGGCTCCAACCAAGTGTGGGGTGCTGACCATGATGCGTATTCCTCCCTGCTCAGACTCCCTGAGGCTTCATCTCTCAGAGAGAACGGGAATGTCCTTTAAAAATAGCAAGGAATCAAAGAATTTTCTCGAGTTAGTAAATGAATATGTCTTGTTGAGACTGGAAGTAGGACTTTGTTATCTTCCTACTTCCTTCATTTAGTTGAAGGCTCAGTGAGCATCATGGCAAGCTTCTGCCCTTTATCACACAGTGTTTTGGGTTTGGCACGGCCACATGGCAGAAAGTGCAGGTGAACAGACAAGCTTACAAAATCCAGTGTCCATTTCAGTGCCATCTCCTTAACTTTTTATAATTTTATCTTAGAAAATAGACTTTCTGCACCAGACAGCATTTTGCAACCCTTCTCTTCAGAGCAAAGTAAAGTTTGAAATAAGCATTGAGATTGTTTAACTTTGTGCAGTGCCCCTTGACTTCAGTTAAATATATGCCAAAGACAGTTGTTCCAGCATTAAGCTCTGTGAACTCCACCACTTGGGACTTTAATGCATACAGCCCACAAGCTGTGTTGAAAATGGAAGTTAAAAATTCCTATGGAGTCGCTCCATGCTTGTTTTCTTAATTTTTTGCAGTGTGGTTGTGACCCCACAGCTCATTTACCCCTCAATGAGGCAGAAGCACATGGGTGCTGCCACCAACCCTGCCTTACAGATCTTGGCTTCTCTGCAGGGGAGCAGCTGATAGAGAATCTTCCCAAACAGACAACATAAGCAAAGTGGTCATTTAACAAAACCAGTGAGGTTCCTCATCATCCCAGAAACATGAAATATGAGAAAAGAAGAACTGAAAATTTTGTGATTCTCATACTTCTTTGTCTTTGTTTTTATGTTTTAATCACACGTTTTAATCTGAGCTTGAAAAAAAACCCTCACTGATGCAACGGAGTAAAGGTTTTCATAGGCTTTTCTTTAGGCTCTGTTTGGAAGGGTTATAAGGAGTTAAGCTGGTTTTTTTTAAGCTGGCTTCTTTTGCTGTGTAATTGCTTGTTAAAATCTTGTTTTTCAGCTAGTGACCTTTGCATCAGTGACATTGCATGCATAGCATCAACAAGAATTAATAAAGAAAACTTCCCTCTATTTTTAGGAGGGGAAAGTTGCCAAAATTCAGATAATTTAGACATCTCATGCATTTTTTTCATAGCAATTATTAGTAACTTAACCTTTACAGAACACACAACAAATTCAAAATTTCTGCATGTAAAATTGCTCTGATTGAATGTCTATTCAAATCTCATGCATTCATATCAACATCGAAAACAATTTTTTCCAATTATGGGTATAGGAATTGCACCCCACAAAGCAATGAAAGAAAGAAGAGTGAAACTACTGCTTTGTAACAGAACAAGACAAAGCAAAGAAAAATCTCCAATTAATCTTCCAGTAGATGCTCTGCTTGAATATATAATCACTTTGTCCTTACACTAGATTGTAGAAGTTACTACTGGCTATAAATATGGAGGGTCTTTTTGCATATTCATTCTTAATTCCATTTTCGCTACTGAGTAGTTTCACTCATTCAAGCTCTTTGGATCAAGAATAAGCATGGCTTAGACCAGAAAAAAATGGCATGTCAGGGTAAGAGTTTCCAAACAAGAGCACGATAGGCACAGTCCTGGTTGCCCTTAAAGTAGTCTCAAATAGGACTTTCCTGGTGGTGCCATGATTGAGGATCCTCATCTTATTTGCTGTGTCTCCAAGTCTCGTTGAGGTGGTGTTGTGGTTTGACACTGGCCCAATGCCAGGCACCCACGAGAGTCACTTGCTCACCCTCCCCTACCACAGCTGGGCAAAAGGAGGGAAAAGAGGAAAGGGTTAATGAAGGCTTCATGACTGAGATAAGGAAAGCAGGAGAAATATTTCAAGGGCAAAACAGGCTCAACCTTAGTTGCTAAGTAAAATTTATTACTAACAGAATCAGAGGAGGGTAATGAGAAGTAAAATAAGCCCTTAAAACACCTTCCCCCACTCCAGGCCCTCCCTCCTTCCCACAGACAACAGAGCGGGGCAGGAGGGTTTTGGTCAGTCCATCACCAAGATTTTCTTCTGCTGCTCTGGAGAAGAGTCCTTCCCTGGGAGGCCGTGGGGTCCCTCCCACGGGAGACATTTCTCTGTGAAATTCCCAGTGTGGGTCCACTCTCACGAGCAGCAGCCAAACTGCACCTGCTGCAGCATGAGCCCCTCCCATGGGCAGGCAGTCCTCCCAAAACTGCTGCGCCATGGGTCTCTTCCCACGGGGTGCAGTCCTCCAAGGACAGGCTGCTCCAGCCTGGAAGCAAGGGCCCTCTCTCTCCACCGGGTCTCCCACTGGATCACAGCCTCCTCCAGGCATCCACCCACTCCGGCGTGGGCACCTCCCCATGGGCTATGGGTGGATCTCTGCATTCCCCGTGGGCCCATGGGCTGCAGGGGGACAACCTGCTTCACCATGGTCTGCACCACGGCCTGCAGAGGAATCTCGGCTCTGGCAGCTGGAGCGCCTCCTCCCCCTCCTTCTCCACTGACCTTGGTGTCACCATGTTGTTTTCCCTCACATATTCTCACCTCCTCCTCTTCTCTGACTAGCAGCAAAAAAATCCCCAACTTTGTTTTGATTTTCTTCTTAAATATGTCATCACAGAGAGGTTACCAGCCTCTCTCATTGGCCCAGTTCTGGCCAGCAGCATGTCCATCTTCAGAGCCATCACCCATTGGCTCTGCCGGACATGGTGGGAAGCTCCCAGCAGCTTCTCACAGGAGCCATCTTTGCAGCCCCCCTGCTATACCCAAAACCAGGCCGTGCCAAACCAATACAGGTGGCAATTCAGAAAGACTGCTCATGGAAAACCAGTCTTTTGGTGGCTGAGGCCTATCCTTGCTCCTCTAGAGCCATCACCCTCTTCAAATAAGCTGAGCTCTGTCCCAAAGAAACAAGAGTTAACCATTAAGCAGATGTACAAAATCCTCTTTAATATTAAAGTGAGGATACCGAGATAGAGGGGACCTCTGCACATTGGTACGTACTGAAATTGCATTCACTCACACTAGTGAGGCCAGCTATATCTGACAGACTCATTCTTCTCATCTTCAGATTCTAACAGGCTACATTTTATTAAGCTTAGCCAAGCTATGTGTTTAACCTTTATTTTTTAATGAAAAAGCATATGAAATCATCACTAGGCCAAGATTTGAATAAGTCTTGGATATCTACCTGTTTTGTGTCTTATAACATAACCCTGAAACCTTTTGAGTTTTCAAGTCTGGTATGAACCAGTACATATCCTAAGTCAAGTCTGTTACAGAATTCATAAAGAGTGTCCGGCTGGGAAGAGCAGAACAGAAACCCTTACCATCTTGTCTTTCAATTTCTGTTCATAACATAGTGTTTCTTTTTCCTTAAAAAACAACAAGCAGAAGAAAACCCCACCAAACGCAAAACTCACAAAAAAACCCTCAAACGCAAGCAAAATAAAAATCAGCAAAATATTAAATCTTTTTTGGGGGTTACTATGGGTGCCACTATAAGCAAGCTGCCAGAAAAGGTTCTGTTTGTGCATGGTGCAGCCTTCGTGGTAATGGCTGTGTCTCAATCAGTTGTTTATTTAAGAGGAAAACATCTTTAGGTTTTAGTACTGTGGGCAAGTTGTCTATGAAAGCTACTAAAGAAAACGACTCACAAATGTCCCAAAAAGGACATAAAAACACTTACTTTCTTCTGCTATTTAAAGCGTTCCTGACCCTGAAATGTATTTCTCTAAGGCCAATGAAATTAGAAAAATGTAAATGTTGTATAAAAAGAGGATCATACCCATAAACTGTCCATGTCTGCTCCTATTAGGACATTAATCAATGGAATTCAGTGAAGGACTGGCTGTTGCCCATGTGAAGTATTTGTTTAAACTTGTGAGATCCTGACCATGTGAAAGACAGAGGAGCACTAGAAAACACACTGCCAGCCCTGGACTAAACCCATCCAGCTAATTAACATCAAAGTTTGGTATTTGCATCATGCTCGATGACTTCAGGGCTTCTTAAGCAAACCAGTGCTCCAACTATAGAAGCAGCAAATAAGGGTTTGTTTACAAGCCTAAGTACTGGTTTAATTAACTTACTTTGATCAATTTAGGTTGCCAGTTTGAACCACTGCAAGGTCTGTTGTAAGGCTCAGTCTTCTGAACTGGGTATGTGTCAGTCATGTTGAATGATAGCAATAGTGTGTCGGCGACTGAAATTCAGACTGAGTCTGAGTCTGGTTCTGGTTCCCAGATCTCCGATCTGGATCCCGACCTGGATCTCCGATCTGGATTGTTTATTCAAAGGAACAAGCTGCTTTTATACACTTCTTTAAGGTACAGCATTTCTTTACGTGATAATGTTCACTACACAACCAATCCCGTGTTGTCTTTAATGTCCTTCTATGGGGTGATCACGGACTGTTCACCCGCCTGTCAGCTTCCAGCAGGCTTCTCTCCATAGGAGTCGGCTGTGTGACGCCGCCTCCCGCCAGGGTCTCTGCTGCCATGTGCTCCTTTGTGCTGCTGTGTACTTACCTTTTCCCATAATAGTGGAGTGAAAGCTGTGCCCAGAGGGACCCTGGGGGCTTTGAAAATGAAACAAAGCTCTTTCCAAAGGCAGAGGCAGCAGGAAAGTTGACCCTTTTTTCTCATAGCTTGGCTCCAGTTTTTCTGTAGGCCTAAATGGATCCAGCAAGCCAGTCTGGATCTTTCCAGAGACCCGTGTGGGGACTCCAGGCAGAAAGGGGGAATACTCTGGCCTGTGGATGCCCAAACCCAGGCCAGTGACCATTAATAAAGACGTGCCCAAGTCCCAGTGTAGCGCTTCTGTTGTTAACTCCATCTGTCAGGGAAAATCATGGCTTTAGATGGATAACTATTGTTAAGCTTTACCACATATTGCTACAATGCTGGAAACATTAGAAGCTGTCAGATCAGCCATCCTCTGACTTTGCATTGTATTTATTTGCACAGAGATTTAATGCCTAAATTAATAAACAAATTACTTAAAACACAAAGCAGAATTGAAGGCGTGTCAGGAAGGAACTCTGTAAAGTTTCAACGTGACTTATATGAAAGTGGCAAGAAATTGTTTTGCAGCTCTTCATTTAATGGACAATTAAGGATTTGGAATAAAGTGCATAGAGTTTAATGGCATTTCTTCCCCTATGATACAAGTTGGAGAGAAGTGAGATTGTGGCATAGGTTGCCTTGTGTTAAATAGTTTGGGAGCTACTGGATACAACCAAGACATTTATGAGACCATCTCTGACATGTGAAATGTTTTCTTTCAGGTACACTTGTGAAAAAAATTTCTTACAAAGGAATTATCGTATTTTTTTTATGTTACTGCAGTTTTAATGTAAATAATTTATGATGGAAGAAAATGTGTGAAAAGATTTCTATATAGGTATTCTCAAGCCATTTTGTTTTTTTCAGATTTAATTGTGGGTGCATTTGGAGCTGGAAAAGCAGTTGTTTACAGGTATGTGGTAAATGCAATGTATTTGATAGTTTACAGATTTGGTGGGAGATCTTCAAATTAAAAAATGTCATATTGCTGTTTCCCCGTTGCAATGTGTAAAAGGTGGTCATTAGAGATGATAAATTAAACTTCTTGTAGGAAACAAATGCTTTTTTCTCATACTCAAAAGCTGTGATTATCAATGCAAATTTCCTTGCTTAGACTTATCTCAAGCAGCTTCTGGAACATTTGACTCTTTAGTTAATTTTAAACCAGAAACTTAGAAGGCATGGCATTGAAAATTAATTTCTTTCCTGGGGGAATGGTGCTAGTAAGGAATTTTAAAGTGACCGATCTTCAGAGATTGAGTATGTTAAGACATGAACCATTTATTGAAAACAAGGACTGCTACTTTTAGGCTCAGTTTAAAAAAATGCACAAGATCCCATTTTACAAAACAAAAAGTTGTTGCTGACTATGGAGTTTCACTAAATGCACTTTTTTGTTAGATATGAAATTTAAAACTACCAAATACATAAGGAAAAATCTGCTAATGCTCTCTTAGTCCAGCCATGCTGTCAGTTCATTTCATTTAGATATTCACCATCCATTTCTACAAAAGTGTAGTCGTATTTCTCTTTCCTGTGTGGCTTCTTGTTGTCTGTATTCCCAACAGCACCTGACGAAGAGAAGGCATGTTCTACTTCCAAACTGAATGTTTGTGAAAGCATAACGATTTTGTAAAACAGGAGTGTTAGGTCATCGCAGCTACCATAGTAGGTGCAGTGAGAAGACCAGATTTTCCTACTGCACTATGAAAAAATCATGCAAATTCTTTGCAGTCCATCACTTTGCAGTGCCATGAGTGATTGCAGAGGATGGGAGACACTGAAGAATTAGATCTACTGTGTATTTTCAATAACAATAAAATGTGTTCTATTCAATTTAAGAAAGTGAATAGCAGGAGGCCATTTCGTGGCCAGAATGTATCAAATATACAACTTGTCATATTGTCGAAATACAGTTTTATTACTGTAATTTTCTAGGGAAAAAAAGGTTTTCCCTGTTGCACAAAAGTGAAGAGAGTACTTTTATTTTTTAATGTCTTGCTGAAGTAATATAAAGAAGTAATCATAAAAGCTCAGATGTGGATTAAAATAAAAGGAAAGTTAGAAAACTGGGATAGCTGGAAATATGTAAGTTACTGTAAAGAGTACTGCAGTCTTAAAAAAACCAGAATCTGGGCACATACTTATTTTCATTTGTCTTCTAAACTGCTTGCAGTTATAGATTATCTCATCACTTACTAACAGCTTCAGAGGGATGGTTTCCATCACCAAAACTATATATTCACATACTCAGCAGAATTTATTGATGATTATTCCTGGTTTACAAAGTCAATTGCCTCAAGAAATGTCAGAGTTTATTTGATTATTGGCTCAAGATACTCTACACCAACTTCTACTTTAACCAAATTATGTTTATTTTTTTAAGAGTCCTAAAACAGACATAGTAAGTCTGAATGTATCATTATTAATGGAGACAGTACAAAATAAATCTGCAAGATGGCTAAAGGACTGCTGTAAAACCCAAAAGGGCACACTCTGTCACATTGAGAAAACTCATCCTGATGAAATGTGTCTGATGTGCATCAGTCCTGGGACACATCTCTTGCTTAACCGTAGAATACTGTTTCCATGATGTGTTAACCTGTGATTTTTTTTTTGTGAATCTCAGTAGGATTCTGACCAAAAAAAACCCCAAAAAACCCCCAAAAAAACCCCCCGTTCTTGTGGCTAATGGCAGCATTATAAAACTGTGTTCTTGCAAGTAACCCTACATCTCTGGCTTCTTTGTGGCCAACTGTGCTGCAGCTTAGGTACTAATGTGCTCCTTCTGTATGCGGTGAACCTTATTTCTGTCCCCCAGAGCCAGACCCGTTGTGACAGTGAATGCTCATCTTATTCTGAACCCCATGATTGTGAATCCAGACAATAAAACCTGTCAGCTCCCCGGCTCTCAGCTTTTGGTGGCCTGGTAAGTCCATCATTACTCAGAAAATATCCTTATCCTCTTCCTCAGATAACTTTTTGTTCCTTAATTTTTACTGCAACTCTTTCTTGAATGTGTTCAAAGTTCAAAATGTTGAAACATGCTCTGAGCACAACAAAACCCCCATATATAGAGATCTTTTTGATATTTTCCAGTACTTCACAGGTTGTCTAACTAGTTGTGGTAGCTAAAAGTTGAGTCCTTTGATACAATTAGTCTCCTTCTGCATAGGAGGATGCTCAGTGTCTCCTAGGGTCAAGCTGCAAAGTTATATGCAATGTTTAGATGAATGAAACATGAAACAGCTAAAACAGACAAAACACGTAAACAGTCATCTGTTTGTTGACAAAATGTAAGAGTGAAAGTGATGCAGAGCTGGTGAGCCCACCATTTTCTGTTGGAGAAAGACGGATCTTAGTCCTCTGTGGAACAGAGAAGATACCTGGCTGGCCATCCTGAAAGAAGTACACAGGATGTTGTTTCTGGCTGTCTTTGATCAGAGGGAAGTTTTTTTTAGCATATCACATGGGCTAATGTTTCAGCCATCCTTAAAAGAGAAACCTTTAACCACAGTAGCATTTAACTTTAAAAAGAAAAAAAAAAAAAACTAAACCAAAAAAGCATTAAAAACCTTTGAGCTAATTAAAACAATTTAAGATCAGTTACAAGTACAAAATGCTTGCAGGACAGTTGGAGGCTATCTAATAGCACATAACAGCACATAAAGGCATGTTTACTGCACTAGAAAAAAGTCACTTCGAAAGGACCTCAGGAACAGCTGACAAAAGAGGCTATTACAAATGCATAAGATACTGTTTAAAAGTGGAAATCACAACAAATGAGGAAACTAAAATCAAAACAGAGCATTAACACGTGCAAGTTGAATATAAAATGCTAGTAAGCCTTGCCAGAGAGACTGTGAGGAACAGATTTCTAAGGCCTAAAAACATTAGAAGCAAGAAGCCTGCCAGGATGTGGGCTGAACAAAAACAATATTAAGGTGTAAAGGAGGACTCCAGAAGATAACATGTCTGCAGAAATTTTGCGCTGCTTTTAAACCGAAGAGGATCAGAGTATTTCCTCACATTGGAGTCATTCTTTACAGGAGAGGAGTTCTAAAAATCATCTAAAATGTAAGGTTCAGCAAAAGAGTCTTTAGAATTAATTGATAAGTACGAACTGTAAAACATAATCATGAGAAGCTGTTCATTTAAGAACCATAAAGGAACTAAACTCTGATACACTTAAACCAATAAATATGTGGGCTTCCAATGCATCTGGGAGGAGGATGTCAAGAGATTTTCACTCTTGCGCTGTTCTTTTACACTTTCTGGGACTTTTCGTATTCTTTATCATGTTCCTCGTTTTTACATCCAGTGTAGAAAATTGCTCATCTACAGAGCAGCATAGAAGGCACTTGGTGGGACTTTGCAATCCCAGAACTTTACAAGGCTTTGGCCTTTATGGAATTTTTTAATTCAAGTACCTTTTGTTTTAACAGTTGATGTGAAAGACGGTTTGAAATATGGACACTTGGCTGAAGCATGTTCATTGATCTAAATAATGTTGTTTCAGAACTCCAGGTTTTAAGACTTTTAAAAAATGTTTAATGTCATAATGGAAAAGATTTTGAAACCGTAACAGTTAACAACAGAGTATTGAAAGAGAAAAGGTGGTGTTTTTGAACAAGAAAAAAACCATCTGTCTTAAAAAAATATTCTTGCTCTGAGATATTATTTAGAAAAGGAAGGAAGAAATACATACTCCTTTAACATATATTTTTTTATTTCTTTTCATTTCTCCGGTGCAATAAGCCAGAAGATGTTTGGTTCATATCTACAAGAGCTTTAATAGGAGCATAATTTAATTTCTGTCTGCTTTATTCTAAAATACTGTTCCCTAAAGATTTAGTTCATGTTATGAAATGACTGAAGAGCAGCTGCTCTTTTCCACACTGTAATTTTTCTCCTTAGTTGATACAAGCTAGTATAATACATATGAAAACAATTAGTAGGGAAACTCCAACAGGCAAAGAATTCCTCAGTCCCATGGGATAGATTTCTGTATCTCTTAGCCAGCTGTGCAGCTTGTATAAAAACTCTACTGACTGACACTGCAAAATTAGAATGAAAGGAAGCATCCTACCAGAAATGTTTCAGGAAGTGTGTGTGCATGAATAATGTGGATTATTGTACGTTTCCAAGTATTAGAAAGATATTATTTCTGCCATGATATAAATTGTAAAGCTGAAGCAACAGAGGAAGCATGCACAAAAAGTCATTTTTATGCACAGCCCAAAGAGAATTGTCTTGAACTTCTAGAAACATATAATCCATTCTCTGCTGTGTGTAAAATGTGGCTATTTCTGAGTTCCCAAAACTAGCAAATCTGGAAGAAATTCTGCAACTTTGAAGCTATTAAAGAATATGGAAAAATACTTTTTGTTTTTCTGTAAGTGTGAAAGATGCAAGTTAATATCTGTTAAAAGAGGTAAATAAATTAAAGATACTCAGTTTTCAAAAGCTGTTTCCACATCCTGTGATTTATTATGTTTAAGATTAGCTTCTAGCTATCAGGAGGTCTAATTTATCTATGCATTGGTATTTTTATTACCATTTGAGTTCAGATTATCCACTAGCTACCTTATGTATTTGTTCTTAAATTGCATCTGCAAAAGTTATTTACTCACGTCTCACTAATTTAAGGTAAATATTGTTAATTCCATTTTGTAGAAGAGCAGTAAGTCAGAGAAGTTACCTGACTTACCAAAAGTTGCATGGAAGTGTCCAGTCACAATAAAAAGTCGATTTGTAGAATATATTGTAGAATATATTTTGTATATACATTTGTGTATTTCTGGTTTTGTATTTGCAGAATGTATTGTTTTATTCATGAGTGCTTTTCAGGTTTGGATATCTGATTTGAGATGTGCCTTGTAGGCTATCCACCTTCTGTAAACGCACTAAAACAAGAAGTAGACTGCTTAAAATTTCTGATCTTCAAGTTCCTACTATCAAAAAATACTTCGAAAAAAAAAGTTGTTTCTTTATCTCCAAATTCGTTACTATTAAAGTAGTAATAAAATATTTATGATCTTGAGTAAGCTAAATTCAGTAAATGAGACATTTCTACATACACTTAAAAAAAAGCTGAATACAAAATTCCTACCAAAGATTTAAAACCCCAAAATAATAATATTTCAGCCTTTCCTAGCTGCATGGGTTAGACTATGTTTCTTCTTTTGCTCGTTTCTACTGCTAGTATTTTCTTTTCTCATTGACATAATTTTAAAGAGGATGTGATCAGTGTGCCATGGATGTAGACCTAGGGGCCATTGTTGAGATGAATATGTGTGTGATTTTCCATAGACTGTTGGCCAGCCTGACTCCATGGGTCAGATAGCAAAGCCGTATGGCCGAGAGTCAGAAGATGGATGCCTCACTCCTCGGGGGCTGGTGAAGGGCGGGGGTGGGCAGGTGGTGTCAGTTGCTACCAACGTGGCTGGGTTGATGTACAGGAGACCTCTGTGCCAGGTTTTAGCTTCAGTAGCCCTAGAGACATCCAAAGGGCAGTCAGTTGACTTACCTAGCACCCTAGTGCTGCTGCAGCTGATGCGTGAGGTGGCCACCTGAACACAGAGACTAGACAAGAATAGGAGAATAAAAGGAGGTATTTATTTGAAGGGCCTTCAAAGGTACACCCTGGGCAGTCAAAAGGCTGCACCCAAGATGGACCCTGGGTCATGGGTTTTTCATCCTTTTGTAAGTTTGGTCCATTTGCGTATCAGGGTTAATTCTCCAATTATAACCTCAGTTCATTATGTAATTACCCCAAGTTTGCCCCCCTTCAGAGGCTTTTAGTTTACACATTTTGGGGCCTGGTGTCCTTGAAGTGGAAACCTAGAGAGGTTTGTTATGTCTAAGCAGGATGAGAGAACAGCAGCTAACAGGCCACAAGAAACTTCAGAGTTACACACTAGGCAGTACAGGATTTGAAAAATATGAAAGTTAAAACTAAGGCATCACAGCCTGGCCATGTGATGTAGCTTAGCCGTGAGATGCCTTCAGCATTAAAAGTCTATGTTGGTCACTGGATTACACTTTGGCATAACAGAATCTAAAAGCAGGGCAAGTATTAGAGCATCATAATAGAACTGTATTTACTTGCTTTTACATATTGTACTTCAAAGAGGAAACTTTGTTTTAAGGTCATTCATCAGTAGACAATAACAGCTTCTTCTCTTCTCCTGTGGAGGTTTGTGACCTTGCAGGTTGGGTATCAGCCTTGCACAGAATGGAAGTCCATAACATTGATGCTTGCGCTGCCTTTCTTCTAAGGCATTATGCATTCTTTCTCTCCATCTGCAAATCTGTGTGCTAAAGAAATTGTTAACAACGACAAATGACTTCTGGAAGGATCTGCTAATGCCTTGCTTTTCACCTCCTGAAATAAGTTTTCTATTTTTTTTCAGCTGCTAGAATAGCCAGACCAAATAAATTCTTTCTAGTACAAAGTGCAGTCTAGAAAATATACATGGGTAACTAACTTTTCTGATTTTCTAGGGATTAACCACTTCTGGTGATATTCGGTAATTTTACTAGACTTGACTTTTGAAGAGACTGCTCCCATCTGTGCCAAGAGTAGTTTTGAGGAAAGGAACATTTTCAAGCTTCTTGTTCTTGTAAAAATACTTCTGCCTACCTGAAGGACATAAAATTATTTTAAACAAACTGCTTTGTTGACCCAAGATTGTCAGGAAAAGCTAGCTTCTTTTAAGGCTTTCCCTCTATTTTGTAACTATGGTCAAATACTATTCAAAGCATAATCTCATAGTGATGACAGACACAGCAGAATAAATGTGATGTGGGGATCTCTTCAGAGAGGCAAGATTGATAGCCCATAAAAAGTTCATATGCTTTAGGATGATGTACTGTTTCCCATTTGTTTCTTATTTGCTGAAGTTTTCTTCCTCTGATTGTTAATTGTGTTGTTTGGTTGATTGCTCCTACAGGCAAGCTCAAAAGCTCAGCTGTTTTATTTCTTACTGTGCCTAGGAGTCAGATCTCAAATCTCTATGAATTCTTTAGACTCCTGTCCTCTTTTGTGGTCTGTCTTTCCCTCTGCTTTTCTTTTTCTTGACGCCAAAACATCCCTCAGCATCTCCCCAACATCTTCTTGTTGAAGTGATGAGCATATCTAAATTCATCTAGGTTTGCAATTGAAATCTTTGATGTCTTTAGAACTATTTCTGAACCAAATAATAAAATCACAAATGTGTGGCAGAATTCTGCTAAAACCATAGTCTTGCTTCTTATGTGGCCAGAGTGTGGGAGATTATCCACTCCAGAATTTTCCTTTTTTGCTCTTCCATTCCCTTTTTGGCATGCTCTGCCTGGAGTGGAAGGAGTAAATCTTGACTCTCACAGTAATAGATAAGAACATGACTTCAGTCATCAAATATATATGATGAATTATTCTGTTCATTGCAGTAAATAAAGCATACACTGAAACTTTTCTGCTTAACAAGTAAAGCATTCCAAGCTGCATTTTTGAACTCAACCTTTTTTCAAACATGATAGGGCAAAATTTATGTGATTTCTCCAAAGCAGGATAACTGAGTTTAATACAATGGCAGCTCTTGAGTTTACATTTGAGAAAATACACTCTTAAACTCTGACATGTGAGACTGGCCTGTGAAGTCTGATGCCTAAATTGCATTTGTACAATCACACAAGATTTCCTCATTTTTGTTGTTTTGTCGTTGTGTATTTGGAAATAATTGGTTCTTCATGTATTAACTCATAATTGTAAAGAAGTAGAAATATGAGTAAATTTGCAATTTCTTCATGGACTGGAATGCCATTTGAAGGCTACAGTTTAGCAGAGATTAATGGCATAATGCCATTCTTTTTCCTCAAGAAATAATGGCCTTTTTTTTTTTCCAAGAAAAGAATTTTTCATTAGAGTCATGAGAGTGACACGTATCTCAAATGCGGCAGTTTCATTACATCTGTCCGAGGAAACAAGCATGCAGTCAGAATGTGATTACAGGTTGGTTTAAAGGTTATGTTAGTGGTTTTGTATCCATTGCACAGGGACATTAGTATAAAGGATAACAGTAGTGAGGAGATCAAGATCAATAAATAATGCAAATTTTTTTTTTATTTAACTCAAGCTGATTTTAGTGCTGGCCTACAAACAATTTAGGTTTTATGTTTGGAATTAATTATAGCGTCTTGAAATAATGAGCATCTTACAGTAATGCCAGTGGATCACATTGGTATCCTGAGGTTTTAATTTGCTAGAAAACAGCTTCAGCATTGACTACATGCTCTTAAGATTTTTCTGATTTAACCATAATGAACCAGAAAGGATTTCTGCAGAAAGCCTCTTACAAAGGTGGTTTGCTGAACCTGAGCATAAAGAACCCAGTTTTGGCAGTAGTATTAGAACGGACGTTTCTGTGGGCTCTCTCAAGAACTACTGGGAACAGAGAATCTTCTCCGTATCTTTGCCAGGAAGTATTCAGAGACTGTCTTCTGTAATTATTAGTGAAGCCTAGGAGACTTCCCGACTTAAGTAGGGAATATAGGTAGCCAGATACTGATCTCAGTTAACATCTTTTTAAGAAAATGAAGATAAAACTTAAAAGATATGACTTGGAAACTGCTGATTCCCAGGTCAGTCCATTTTCAGCTAATAATGAATTACTTCTACTTTTTGTATTTGTAGCTTTACTGTAAGAGTTTGCGCAGATTTTGAAGGTCAAAGTATTTCAGATGAGATAGGTAAGAAATGTTTTCTGTTCCTATAATTCACTCTGGCCTGCTCCATTTCAGATGTATTTTATTCCTACACTTGGAAAGACAATAGGAGTGAGATCCTCCTAGGGCAAGAAAATGCAGTTTAAAAAAAGTGTGTGCGTGTATATATATATATATTACAAGCCTTTTATTACTCACTTAAAGGATTTTTATTTCAGCTTTAGTCATTTTCTGAATAAAACCAAGACTGTACCTTGTTGGAGAATGTTCTGTTTTAGAAAAAAAAAATTAAAGAGGCAGAAGTCCTGTACACATATGGATCTGTCAATGAAATCAGAAAGCTTAGATTACATACCCTGCATACTTTGGATCAAAAACTAGTGGGCTTTTGAACAGACAGGTACTTTAAGCATGGGTTAGTTTTTCTTGGAAGACTTGGTTAGGTTAATTAGTTATAATGCATAATGAATTCTCTGCTATTTTGTTTCTGTTAAATCAGTAACTATTTATTAATTTGTATCCTTTAGTGCTGAAAGGTGAATTGCAGTTAGACTCGTTGAAACAGAAAGGAGCTGTTAAGAGGACCCTCTTCTTTGATTACCATCAGTCACATCATTACTTCTCCATTGTGATAGAAAGACAGAAACAACTCCATTGCCAGGACTTCCTTGTTTATCTCAGAGTAAGTTGTTTAAAATATTTTGAACTGCCATTGTTGTTTGAGTAGTACCAGGGATTTAAAGATAATAATAAAAAAGGAGCCATTGGAAAAGGAGGAATAATTTCCAAAATTACAAAAATGGGATATAAGATAGACCTCATCTGTACGTTCAGTATGTCCAGAGCTTGTTACCTTGGTATATTGTTACCTTGAAAAAATTCCCTATATAAATCTATGGCTCATCTTCTGTCAATATAAGTATTAACGAAAGACTACTTTTGAAGAGTATAGAGTTTCTGTGTATAAAAATACATTTGTTTCACAGTCTTCTGGAAATTCTGATCAAATACTGCATCTTCTGATACAAAAATGCAAGATTGCTTTCCTTTTTTGGTATCCCTTTACGTTTCTTAGTATTCACAGTTTGGTAATAAACTAATCATGTTAAATATCATGCCAGTTCAGGTTCAAAAGATATTTTAAAAGAGTCCTACCAGAAATATTGGCCTAAAATCCATATGTTTTAAAAAATACTTTAAAGATATTTTTAAAATGTTTTTAGAAAAATTAAAACTGTGTAATTGAAGTTGTAAAGGAGAAGGGGTCAACACTTGCTCACTGCAGGTGGAGTTAACCTCATGCAGTTGAAGTAGATTCCAAGTCTGGTCCAAGAAATGCAGTGGGAGGTGAAATGGAGAAGTTTCAAGCACTATGTAAGGACATATCTAGATAATAAAGGTGGTTGAGTTTTACCATTGCTAATTCATATAAATTCTTGGTTATGGTACAAATATGGTACAAATACATGGTACAGCAATATTACCTCCACAAATCCACACATGCCCTACTTCCATTTCAAAAGGAAGGCGGGCAGTAGCTGATAGGAGTTGGTTCTGTGTGTCTCTCTTAAACAGCTTCATTTTAGGCTAATGCTTTGAAAAATTTCTGAGTCCACTCAGCTCAGCCAGCTTCTTCCAGATGTGGGGCTGTGGAGGCAATGTGCTCTGGGCATTCCAGTTACTGGTGAGTCACTTTGCTTTCCTAATGACACCACACGCAGCCAGAATTTGGCCAGCAGCTGTCAAAGAACCATGCCTTTACCTTCAATAAAGACCACATCTTTACCTTCAGAAGTCTGAATCTGTTGTTATACTATACTAACTGAAATAATCATAGTAAACCGTTGGTTTTATTATGTGATTGTCACTCACAGGATGAAACAGAATTTAGAGATAAATTATCTCCCATCAATATAAACTTCAATTATAGTTTGGATGAGTCCAGTTTTGAAGATAGTTTGACTGTGAAGCCAATACTGAACTATTACCAGAAAAGCTCATTAGCAGAGCAGGTATGAATTTTGCATGCCGCATTTTCTCTATATAAACATGAAAGCATTTACAAATATTGCGTGTATCATCTTCCTTAAAAAAGAGTATCACAGCCAGAAATTACACAACAGGGATTTAATTAATTCAAAATGTAGATTGAATATAAATATAGAACCAACAGGCCTTTCAAGTATTTCCAAAACTTTCTTGTGCTCATAGTTCTTACTGCATTCTAGAATATGTAAACCAAGTTAGTGTGGGAAAGGGCCTGAAGTTTATATTGTTCTGCTAAGGACATATTTGACCATCTAAATAGTCTCCAACTACCATGTGAAAAGGAACTTACAGAAAGGAGAAAAATATTTAATTCACTGAGGCAGTCCTAGTGGTATTTAAGACACTTAGGTTAGCAATATTTAATGAAGTGATTTGGACTAAGAGGCATGTAATAACTGTATTATAATTTTTTACTTTGCAATAATACAGGCTTACATTCTGGTTGACTGTGGGGAGGACAACCTCTGTATTCCTGACTTGCATCTTTCTGCAATGCCGTAAGTTAAATAAAATAAATTATGCTGTGTATAAGAAAGTCCAGACACTGCTAACTGTTGCAACAGAATGAAGTATGTAGAACACAGTTCTGTTGTTTACTGTAGCTAATCACTCTTACCTAATTTCCGGATTTTAATTTGTGCATCCGTTTCATCTATAAAACCAAGAAATGGAGAAATACACACTTCCAAACCACATTCATGATGTTTAATGGTTATCACAGAAAATATAGTTTGCAGGTGTTTGTTAGGAGTGGTTCTAGTTCTCTGAAAACCAAGAGATTATACAAATTGTTGTTCATAGGAGATTTCAAGTTTTTTTATTTCAGCATGCCAGTGACTTTGAACTTGACACAATTCTCCTGTACTCAATATACAGTTAAGTAAATAAATCTCACAGTAAATTTTCAAAACAGAGCAACAGTTTCTCCTATGGAGGGAGAAATATGCCAAGCAGGACAAGTGGGGAACATCTGAGTTACCTGACTCTGTCCCATCATCAGAATCAGTCCGCAGCTGTGAAGGAAAAGGGCGCAGTGCCATTGCAGGTCTCAGGAGAATTTCTGTCACTGTTCATGTTACAATGAGGAGAAAACTACCACCTTTGTGTCCTCCAGAAAACAATGCTGATGAGGCCCCCATGGCAAGTGATTTCTCCACTAAATAGTTCTTGCTGTTTAGAAAGTAGTCAGGCTCTGAAATTTTATACCAGTAACTTTCAAGTTTTGTGGAAGTCCACTTTGGCCATGGTGGTGTTTTCTCTTGACCTCTTCTCTACCCAGGTGCTGGTATACTTTTTCATGGGGTCATTTTTAATAGAAAATGCTTTATTTTGTGTTCATAGAGTATTTTCCAGAACAGATGTTCTGAGAGCAAAATGTCCTTTTGGTTTATTCATATGTAAATCCTAACTGTGCATGTTTTAACTCCTGACAAGTAGTGTGTTCTATATAGGGATACAGATCAGCTAATAATTGGAGAAGAAAACTGTGTCATGCTCATAATAAATCCAAGGAATGATGGAGAAGGAGCCTATGAAGCTGAGCTACATATAAAGATTCCACCTGAAGCAGATTACACTGGGGTTGAACGCAACAACAAGGTAAAGGAAAATCAAAATGTTAGTGATAATGAAGCAGACAACTGAGAGCAAGGATAACCTACATAGGCTGTATCAGCTGAAGCAGCACATAAAGAGGTTCCTTTTAGGAAGAGGGATTCCATCAGGTCTCAGCTATCCTTGCTTGCATAGCCCAGGGTAAAGATTAGCCATGCGTCCAAATGATGGGAAGGACAGGAACATTCTGTTCAGACCGGTTCAGCTCCTTCCTGTTAACTTAGTTATAATGCTACACAAATACTGTCACATTTCTCCTAGGAATAGAGGTATTCACATCATTCAGATTTTGAACCAGTAAACACTACCAGTAGCAGAAAGTAATACTGCTAAATTCCCTGAGTGCTTCCAATCTGGGATCCCCTGGTACCAGCTCCCAGTCAGAGTTAATGACCCCTGCTGACCCCCTGACACTTGGACACAGCTGTGTCTTCTCGCAGCACACCAGTGTTTCACCATTATTAAGGGTGTCCCAGTTTCCAATATCCTGATTAGCTGGACATTAACTGCAGTATAAACTTGACAAAGTTGTTTTCCCTTGTTGTCAATTCTTTCATGTTATGAATGGGCCAAAAATGCAATTATAATGCAAAATGTGCCAGTGTTCACAGAAGGACTAGTGTTGACTGAAGTCCTGCTGAGCTGTACTGAACATGCAGTGTTTTTCTTTTTCGGGTCTGTTTGTTTTTTAAGAGCAAAGATGAAACACTATCCTGCAAACAAGCCGAGTGTTCATGTATTCTCTGTTGGACAGCAAGTCTGAATCGCCTCATCTGCACATAAATCTCCCACGCAGTTGCAACATGAGCCTGCTTTTTTGTCTTAGTGCCTGGAATGTTCAAAAGGGCCTCAAGGGTGAGAGTGGGAGAAAGCAAGTTAATTTCCTTTCTAAAGGCAAATGTTTTTAAAGGAAGTTGAAAGTAACTTACAAGGTATTTCCTTATTCTCCTTCTGTCAGTGACTTCATTAATGGGCTTCTAACCTAGTTTGAAAAAAATTACAAGAAGAATTACAAGAAGAAGTAGTATCATCAAAGATGATAGAAATTGTCTGCAACCTCACACCTCAAAGCATATCTTAAAGACACCAGCCTTTTCCTCCTGCCTATTACTTTTCTTCTCTTAGAAAAGCCTCTTTTTTTTGGACTGTAATCTACAAAACTGAAGCTCTCTTTAATATGCTACAAATGGTTATCTTTTTCCTTCGTTCCTCTTTAGAAATCTTTCACTGTTCTTCTAGATGTTACCAAGGTGTCAGAGGAGGCACTTACTCCGAAACCCACAGCACATACTAGCACATATCTATTATTTGAAGGAGCTGGGGGCAGGAGTGGGCGAGAGGCTGGACATGAGTCATCAATGTGCACTCACAGCTCAGAAAGCCAAATGTATTCTGGGCTGCATCAGGCCTTCCAGTACCTGGAGGGAGCCTAAAAGAAAGACAGAGAGGGATATCTTACACAAACATGTTGTGACAGGACAAGGGAGAATGAATTCAAACGGAGAGAGAGTAGATTTAGATTAGATATTAAGAAAATTTCTTGGCTGTGAGGGTGGTGATGCACTGGGACAGGTTGCCCAGGGAAGCTGTGGATGCCCCATCCCTGGAGATGTTTAAGGCCTGGTTGGATGAAGCAACCTGACTTAGTGGAAGGTGTCCCTGTCCACAGCAGGGGGGTTGGAACTAGATGATCTTTAAGGTCACTTCCAATCCAAACCCATTCTGTGATTTGGAGCAGAGAGAAATCATTCAGAGCTTTTTATGATTTTAGGAAAAATTGAATTTTATAGTGACAACCCAATAGACTCTTGGAGAAAGGAAGGAAAGAATATATGGGAGATCCTGGTGCTTTAGAAGAATAAAAAAAGCTAGAATGGCTTGGGAAGGAGTTTTAAAGTTAGAATACTTTTTCTGTTGAAGACAGAATTTTAAAACCCCAGGAAACATAATACAACTTCTTCATTCTTTTCAGATTTTGTGGAAGATAAAATACCTTTCTGACAAATCCAATTCTGAATCCTTGTAGATTTATAAAAAACTGCTTTCCTTTTGTCCACATTTACCTAGTTCACTCCCACACATAATTTATTTCATATTCTCTTGCTTTTCATACTTACTCCATTCAAAAAGATGTCATCGTGTTCTTTCTGTGAAGGATTAAAACGTTAGTCCTACTTTCTACATCATTGTTAGTGTTTTTCTTTCTGCATTTCAAGGACCATTTTCACAAGGATTACAAATGGCACTGAAAGCAAGTTTATTCTTTCTATTGTTTTTAAATGGTAAATGTATATTTCTTAAAAGTATGGTTTTTGCAATATTATGGTTCCGTTAAGTAAACTAAAAAATTAACTTCTAAGTGCATTTGGAAAAGAAATTGGTGTTGTTAATTTCTTCTAAAATTTTCTAAATGTAAACACTTCTGTTACCAGGATGACCAAATTCTTAGGGGTCGTAGTATAAATGAGTATAAATGAGAGGGACTTAATTCATTCAGTTTACAGGGCTTTGAGAAAATAAAGCAATTTGAACTGACAAGATAACAGAAGAAATTATCACACTGGATGTAGTGAACACTGAGGTATATGGAAAAAAAAGGTCCCTTGGTCTGCAGGCACTTTTTGAGGCATGGACTATAGATGACGATTACAGTTTTCATGTCAGTTGTAGTGGAGTCAGGATTTCAATACTTATTTTTGTGTTTGTATTGTATCCTGCCAATCAGGTATCTGTGCTCCTGAAATATACTTAATTTAATACAGAGCAATTTCAGCAGACAGGTAGATTTATGGTAGAACCCGTTGCAATCGTGTTCTTAAAGCTCTGCCTCTAGGATTGCATTTACTCTTGGTTGTAGCTGTGTTTACAGTCCTCTGTAGCTGTTTTTCTCCAGACTGCGGAATTCCTGGTATTAAGGCAGAGATAAGATTCACCTCAGAGCCAACAAAACAGGTAGACTGAGAACAGAGTAGATGAAATGTAATCAGGTGAATAAATCACTTGACACATTTCTGATGGAACTGAAAAATCTGTAGAATCAAATAACAAAGTTACGCTGTCATAATTTCGAAGTAAGTGTACTCACAGAGGATATTTGTCTACTTTATTGTGGGGCTATTCTGGATTTAGTCTATCTAATAGAGAAACACACATTAAGTGCTTAGTAGAGAAACACCTTAAGTGCCTCCTGTCCAGCCTTGCGTTTTTTTTCTTAATTTCATTTTCACAATGTATTGTGTTATTCTGTATTGTTTGAATTACACTTGGAAGCTGCTGAAGTCAAAAACTTAACTGAAAATTCACTTGCCTTCTACCTCCTCCTTTCAGCTTTATGCAATACCGTGTTTGACCTGCCTCAGTTGGCATTATCTTCTTACCTCAGACCTGATTCTGTAGAGTATTGCACACAGACTGTGCAACTGCATAAAAAGTGAACAACATTTTGCAGAAATGTGATCTTATGCAAGTGGAGAGGCAAGTGAATGTGTGTGATTTTAAAGTTTGAGGTCAAGGACATGATTTTGGAGCTTCATTGATTCCTACAGATGCTGCACATCCTTCAGTCAAAAGCTGATGACTGAAATAGAATTACTTAAAATGAAATCAAGTGTGTTCTTCATCAGTTGTATTTTGGAAACACTTAGAAGGTCCGCAGACCAGGTAAATTGGAAAATTACCACAGCTTCACTAGTTACTGGAAAGCCATTGGCTTGCAGTAGCTATTCATAGGCAGTAGGTGTGAATTTACTGGAATTAGCTGCTATGAAGAAATTATAACCACATTATATTACCTCATATTTCCAGGAGTAGATCCAGAGACAGTATATACTGCTATATGGTGCATTCTTACACTACGACAGTCACTAGCATGACTGTGTGTTTGAACTCACAGCCATTGCCTGAATACTGTGCACTAATCCTTTGCTCCGTGAGAGTTGCCCGTATTGAACAGCTCAATCCTGCCTTAGTAGCAAAAGCTGGGACCCAAATTTGTATGGAATAATTAGTAGAAGTAAATCAGGCAAATACAAAAGACTAACAGATATTTGTTACACACCAAAAACATTATGTATTTTGGCAGAACTACCTCTGCTCAGGCTGGAAACTGCAGAGTGATACAGATCACATCCGGATAGGTAGTGCAATGGTTAATCTCTGAGCCATTTCCCCCATGCCCTTCTGAACTAAAGCATGGCACTCTTAAAATAAGAAAAAGTCCTGCAACATTCTTGTCTTAAGTGAAAATTCTTAGACTAAGTACATTGTGGCTGGCTAGATGAGATGTGATTTGAGCCTTGTGAAGGCAAAGACTGGTTCTTCATACATCAACTAGGTACGTACATACATATACATCAACTAGAAGATGGTACCTAATCTATCCTTTTTCCCCAGAAAACAAAATTGGAAGGTGATGGTAAAGAAAAGAGGAAGTGTTTTACTCTTCAGCCTGTTGTGTTTAACTATTCTGGCATCAATTAGTAATTCATCACTATGACCACAAAAAAGAGTTTCAAGTTTGTAGACTGCCTGGGTTACTTAAAGCATCCAATCACTTCCTAGTTAAAATGCACCCTGGGAACACACATGTAAATTGTTTGGGTTTTACTCCTGATGAAGGCTGCCAAAAAGACTGTGTTTTGCTACAGAAATACAAATTGCTACCAGTGTCAGGTAGTAGGGCTTTGTGGCAAACTCTTCTGTCTGGCTGAGTTACATGTGAACGCACTGATACTGACAGTAGTAGATGTACAAGTCTCAGCTCTTACTTGCTTCTTGCCTGGTTTTAATTTTCCTATTTTGTACTTAACCATCTCAAAAAGGTGATTGGTGCAAAAACAAAGGCAGTAAATCTCATTATTGAAGGAATTCTACCACAGTTGACCCTTTGTCACGTCTTTATGCTGCACAAATTAGCTTTTGTGATGCTGGTCATATAAATTCTGTACCGTTAATCATTTTCAGTCTAGGAACATAGCCCCCAGACTGCAGAAGTACTACTTGAAAAACTCCTCTGTTTTCTCAGCCTTTGAGGGACAAAAAAAATATGTGATAAGGGCTGATTCACACTGTGCTGGTCTATGATACAGCATTTTTAAAGAAACTGGCAAATATCTAATATAAATGAGTATTTATTTCTCATTTTTAGACCTCAGTTTCAACCCCCCTCCCCCAGCTAAAGCAGAACTATAAACCCACACATCAAGATCAAATGGACAATTTTCCAGACAAGTTTGATTTCAACTGTGTTAACACCCTCTTTTCTCCCATGTGTTGCTTCTCACCTCTAATTAACCAGCTGGAAAGAGTGTAAAAATACTTCCCTCGCAACCCTAGAGAGGCTTGGGAGGGCTGTTAGTGCACTGGACATGCTGTGTAACAAACTTTGTTTCCTCTTAGCAAACTGTAAAAATGTCAGTGTACAATGAGGTGTGTGCTGAGGGCATGCTTCACATGGTCTCTGTTGAGGACATGCTCTGTCTTTTCTTTTAATCTCAGGAAAGGATGAGGACAGCATGTCCATGCTGGCTTTTACAGATAGGGCAAATTGGTCCAGAGATTTCCCAGGTCTTTTTATAAAGGGCATGAAGTTGTTCACCCTGCTTCATGTGTGAGAATCACAAATGAACAGAAAGGGAATGCAACTTACTGCATCCTGCTTTTACAAAGCTGGTTTACTTCTGCACGTATATGGAAATACCTTCATTTGCTGAAGATGTCAGAGAGGAAAACAGAAAAAAACCTCACATGTTTTATTGCAAACCTCCCACATTTTATTGCTTTGCCTTATTCTCTATCTCCTGGCTTGCACTCTTTAATAGCTGTTCCTCCTCTTGTACAGTTTATTTTGTTTACAGATGATATTACTAGTGATAAAGATTGCTATAAACAACAAAAACCTTTATATCTGATAATGTGAAAGCCTATCTCCTTTGTTGCTAATTTATATACACACATAACAGTTTATGTTTTTACAGAAGTATTAAATGTTCTAAGTATTTACCATAGATTGGAAAATAAAGATCTAGAATTGATCCAAGTTTTGCCAATGCCAGAAAATCATTCTAGAGACTTCTAGTGACGGATAACACAACCACTGTAATTAGTGTGAGACCTATTCTTCTCACTTAGTTTTGCCTACTCTTTTTTTCTCTGTTGAGTCATAATGGCTATAGGAATGATTCCCAACAACAAAGCAGTA
This sequence comes from Rhagologus leucostigma, assembly GCA_013397725.1. Lineage (NCBI taxonomy): Eukaryota > Metazoa > Chordata > Aves > Passeriformes > Rhagologus > Rhagologus leucostigma. Next base: position 244,045 of record VZTD01002528.1, on the reverse strand, counting down.
TGGTAAAACTAGACAGAGTGATCTCATCATGATTCTTAAGGTACTGGGAAACTATCCTGTTTGTTTTTCCCTGGCATCAGTTTTCCCCCTTTGTCTGACAATAACCAAGTAAATGTTTTGATAGTGCACTGAGCAGGTGTCCGAAATCAAAAGAAAGGTCACAGTCAAAAAGGCATCACTTTCCCAACTGGATACATTTCACTGTGATCTCTGACCTCTATATTGGTGTCCTTTTGTTGCAGGCACTGCGTATATTGAGCTGTGATTACAAGATGGAAAATGAAACTAGAATGGTGGTTTGTGATCTTGGGAACCCCATGGTGGCTGGCGCAAATGTAAGGGAAAACCAGATGCATTTACTGATTTTTATCTAATTGAATTTTAAAGGGGGACAAATGGAAATTTACTGAATTACCAGAATGTGTCCCAGTAAGCAGTACATAAACCAAATTATTTACCTGGACAAGAATTTGTTGGAGTAATGAAAGGCAGAACTATGCTTCTGGAAAATTAACAATTTGTTTTTCTAAAAGATTAATTATTCTAGTTTTATATCACTTAAAGAAAGTGAGAGTGATTCGATTTATCACAGAAGTTGCACTAGTATAGTGAAAATTCCAATCCATAATGTGATCTGTTTATTTCTCTCTTTTAGTGTTCTCTCTAATTAAAATATTTAGATTCAGATATATGTATAGTAAATGACAACTTCTTCAGCCTGATTCTTATCTTGAGCGCATAAGGGCTGTCTTACCAGTTTTTATCACAATTTATATCCAGGAAAATGTGTTTGGAATAAAGTTTTGCTTCAAGTTATTATTGTAATTCTAAAGATTTCCCTAGGACGGCCTCTCATAAATCATACTGCACATTAGATGAAATGATGGTAGTCTTGTTTCTGTACAAAAGCTGAACTGAATAATAACTGGTGATGAACACTAGATAAGGATTAAAAATAGGTTCGGGGATAAAAAATTCCACAATTGTCATCCTTTGTCCCTATTTCATGACAAAACAATCCAGGAAATCCCAGAAGTTTTAAATCCAGGAATGTTCAGCCATGGATGCTCTTGCAGAGGAATTTAGTGTTTCTTGTAAATTCATAAGTGTTATAAATATTTCACTAAAAGAAAATAATCCAAACAATGCTACCTAGATAAAAAACTGTCCTAATAAAAATGAAGCCATCAACAGCATGAACATATATCAGGAATAAATAACAGCTTTTAATTGAAAACTACAACTGTTGAATTTCGTGTTGAACCTATGGCTTTGCAAAGAAATCAAAGCAAATTTCTTTAGTGTTTTCAAAATCTCTACTAAGTTAAGGTTTGTCTTCCCCATGGAAGATCAATATTTCACTCTTCAGCCTCTCTGTAGAGGAGTGTTTTTCTGGCCTCATAGGATCTTGAAGGATTTCATGTCTGACCCTCAATAGAAGAACCAAATGGGTCATATCATAGGAGATTGGGACTAGAATAAGTTTCTTTGGATCGCAGGGATAGCCTCAGATCAGCCGTAGGACTTTTGAAAGTGAATGAGGGCAGGCGTCTCGTACAGTCATCTTCTTGCGTGGTCACAAGCAGTTCCAGAGATTCTTTGGGACTACAAAGAGGTGGAAACCATTGAAAACTGAGCTCTAGGTGATAGACCTCCTGGGAAGAGGAATCTTCCTGGTAAGGTTCCTTCTCCATTGAACTACTGTGAACTAGAAGTCTGAAGACATTACTATAAAGATTTTCTGGGAAGGACATAGACAAGAAGGGGAAAAGCTTTTGTAAGTTTTGGTTTTTTCTACTTAATGAAAATCCTAAAAAGTAAAAGTAATTGAAAACATTTCTGGGGAATGGAATTTTCGTAATGGGGTGATGGGACGCAGTGATGGGCCAAAGCAGGAGACAAGTTCCAAGTCAGGGCAAATAATTGAGAAGGCAGTAGTTTTACTTACCTGGTTAGTAGTTTCCTAGTTAGTCTCAAGGCAGAAGCAAATTCTCAAGATACGGAGAGAAGTGAACAAGAATCTTGTGAGTGATCGGGATGCAGTGGAGGAGGGCAGGAGAGCATGAAACCCCTTGGGTTTGGAAGAGAAAAGGAAGACCAAACACAAAAGACACTAACTTGTATACCAAGAAGAAAATCTTTGTAGTTTGCATATTTTCATAAGCATAAGCAATGGAAAGGTCTGAGTGTTAGAGGTGTTAGAGTACGGACCCTCATACTCCTCCCTTTGAATCCAAAGCCCTGTTTCCACATCATCCTTCATCCAAAATTCTAGCAGTGTGAAGACTTCAGGAATGCCATTTGGTAGCCACTAAAACAGTACTACTCCCAGCTGTCTCCTTATGAATTTTCACAGCATAACTAATCCTTCTTTTCTTCAGAATTAGTTCTAGGACTGCTGTAAATGCCATTACCAGATATTCCTAAGCAAACTACTTCATAAAGAGAGACTTAGAAGTAGCAGAACAAAGCAGCAGGGTTCATAATGTATTCAAGGGTTTTCTACTTTATAACAAAATAATCCAGCCGTTTAAAATTGAGGCATACGAAAATAGAGCATTACAAAGCCAGATGGCAAAATTGTTTGATTAGAGTGAGTGAAATCTTAAATCCTAAGTTTATCTTTGAAGCCAGCTCTCCTGGAAGCTCAGTAAAGGTGAAAGGACTTGTGTTTTTTCGGTCCAAACATATTTATGATGGCAAATGTACTTCCAAAAGCAAAATACCAGCCCTTTGTACAAATTGCATAAATCTCAAATTGTTGCTCTGATCCATTTCCAATTTTGTAAAACAATTCTGTTCTGGCAGGAGATCAGTTATTCTCAAAATACTCAGTCAGAAAGGGACTCTTTGTGGAAGTTGTGAGTGGGAAGGAAGGGTTAGGTCAAAATTGAACATTCCTAAAACTCTTTAACCATTGAGTCACCTTAATGACTTGCCAGCACCCTGAAATCCTAAAATTCTTGAGCTCTAGAAGATCAACTTCTGAGAATGAGGGTTATGTCAGGATTTTGTAATATAATCCATGGGATATTACTCCAGCAAACTAAGGGTTGTCTGACACTTCACATCTTCAGAATGTATTATGGTCTTCTATGTCATTAAAATTGTTTACCGGCCCCAAAAAAATACTTCACTTTTTCAGTAATACCTTTGAAGTTAAAAAAAAAAAGATGAAACAGTAAAAAAGAAGATAAAAAGACATGGTAAGGAAAACCTCAGTGCCACATGGCCCAGAATGCAAACTAAATGTCTGACAGTATCTCACTGACAAAGATTGCTCAACATACTTATTTATGGCACTGAAATGGATCGGACTGACAAGCTTCCTAATGCCTGTTCAGTGGTGTCAGCAAGTGAGATGTAGATTTTATTAAAAATTCTGGTAGTAAAATTCAGAAGTTCATAGAAATTAATAGAAATAAGGTTAGAAGACTGGAGGCTTGGAAGGTCTTGCCTATTTGGTGGTTTGTACCAAACTGATTCTTCGAGAGCACCAGGTTTTATCTTATGCACTGTAAGACACTTCAAAAAAAGCTACACCTCTGTCTCCTAGCATGCTCCTAAATCCTGTCAAACGTGACAGATTAAAACGTAACAGTAATAGCAGAAATGGCGTGTATTTCATGATGTTACAAACATGAAAATAATGCAATTTTATTGAAACTAAATTCACTTGGAAAATTTTAAGTAAAATTAAACTATTCTGATAAAATTTATGTCCTACTAAAATAAGGGTGTTGAATGATTGCTAAGTTATAAGTTCCAGCAAGTTAAACTCCTTTGGCCTCAGTGGGTTTTCAGCAAGGGCATGTGAGCATCTTTGCCCCATTGTTAGTAGCAATGTCAAGGGTTACTTGACATTAACAAAGTCATATGACTATACAAAGACAACATCTGCAACTTTTATTAGAGTTGTACAGTAGGAGTGTGTTTCACTATTAGGTAGGGGATTAAGCCTCAGGGGTGTAATAGATCATCAAAACTGCAATTTGTCTGCTCTATCTGATGAAAATTTTATCTTTGGTTCATCAAATATTTTTTCTGCTCTAAGTGGAAACAGATGTGTTTAGACTGGTTAGAAAAAAGAGTAAGAAAAATGGTGAATTGAATATTTGGAAATATTTGTCTAAAAGACTGAAGAAAGTCATTATATTTTTAAAGGTGAATGGAATATCAATACAGTTGCTAATATCTCCAAAAAGTGAGCCTAAAATTAGAAAGAGCTTACATCTCTATTCCAAGTCAGCTATTCAACTTCTGAGTAATTTGATAAGCACTGTTTTTTCATCTGAAAGATTTTGCTTCCAAAAGGAGAGATCAACTGTAACTATGACATTAGGATAATCAGAATTCAAAGATTTGAACAGGCCATTCCTTTTATGATGACAATATTGCTTCAGCATGGGCCAGGTGAAAGTAGTTGAAACATGTTAGGTAAGTCTTGTTCTGGTGATGGATTGTGTTGCACCACTGCAAGTGAAGAAAGGAGGAGAATTGAATGAAAAAAAAATGGTGGGAAAAAGGAATTGCTTAAACATATGAAATGACATCCACAGGAAAATTCCTCATCTTTGGTGATGTTGAATGTAAGTTCCAAACATAAAACCCTACGCTGTTGTGTCCTGTCCTGTTGCTGACAAGGTTCCTTAAATATTCAAAGGAAATTATGCCAAGCAGACAACTCTTTTTTTCTTCCCCCGCCCCCCTCTAATCTAGTCAGATATTGGCAGGAATGAGGGAATGATGTCCTCATTTCCTAATGCCTTTTGATGAATTTCTCAGGAAGATTGTTTCTCCACATGGAGAACATGTCTATGCGTAACAATCCTTTTTTAAAAAATGAAAACACAATGTGCATGTTATCCTGCAAAAAATTCTACCATCAGGCCAGATGTAAGGTAGAGGGAGAGTGAGAAGTTGTAGGAATTGCAAAATTCAAATTTCAAAAATTACCAGATTTAAAATGTGCAGTTGAAACAACAAAAACCAATAATTTAAACATTGCAGTAGAATTTGATTAATTTAACATTGAAGGAAGATGGCATCTCCCATTACTCACTGCCACTCAGACACTGGGGCTGTAAATATGTCTAACAAGAGGCTTACAGAGACCCTACCACAGGCTGTTGTCTATTCATTCTCTAGTTAGCCCTTTTCTTTCCTGAATTAGCTTGATCTGCTTATCCCTGCTCTTCTTGCAAAGCAAATGGAAATTGTCACAGGGAGGAATTGTGTGTATAAGTGCAAGGGAGCACCAGTGGAAGCACTTGTCTCCTTCAGTTTTGGTAGCTGTGTGTTTTACTCTTTCCTCTGGTCACTCACTCCAAGTGGTAGCAAACTGAACTGCAAACATAACTTTGAAGCTGTATTCCTCTTAACAGAATTGCAATGGGAAAAAAGAATCAAACTGAAAGTAAATTAAAACTGCTGCTAATTTAGCCTCAGGTGCTCAGTCAGCCCCACAACACCTAAAGCATGCAGTGCGGAGCTCACAGGTGCAGAGACAATGCAGGGACCAGGAAGCCCTGCAGACCTGGACAAAGGCGTGCGTGGATGGAGACGGGAATGAGAGCTGCCAGACAACTCTTATTTTCTTTTGGCTTGGCTTGGCTTGGCAAAGACTGTTTGGATGAGGAAGCACCCACTGCTGTGTTCTTGGGAGTGTGCTTCTCTATTCCTCTGATCCTTCCTCTGTCCAGCCAAGTTTTCCATCTGGTGACATACACAGGCAGGATGGTATTTTTTCCTGAGAACAACTAGATGATGTTATTTCATACTAACTTTAAAGAGCAACAGTATCCAGTATAAGTCTGTGAAATGCAATGTTGAACAGTACTGCTTTATTGATTTGGAGAGATCAACTGTTTCTAGTAACCTGTCATTTTGTTTCTTTCTCAGTTCTCCACAGGCATTCGGTTTTCTGTTCAGCATTTTGAAAATGCAGATTTCAGCATCAATTTTGAGCTGCAAATAAAAAGGTTAGATATTTTATCAAGAGCATGGTTATTTAAATTATTAATTCCTATTAACATATGAAGTTTATTATATAATAAGGTCCCTCTTGAGTGTCAGTAATTATTTCATGGGCTTTCCAATGGTAGCTTACTTCAGGAGGATTTTTGGAGTTGGAGCCTTGTTAGCTTTTAGCAAAATCAGTCTTATTTCTTTAAAATTCAGGTTAACTGATTTTGGTCAATAATTCAAGGATCTTTTACACATTTGCCAAATTTGATTTGCCAGTTTGCCATATTTTCTACTTCAGAATTAATAAACAGTGATCACTTTGTAACAAAGGTGAATATGTACAAACATATCATACTCTGAATTAAACCAGACACTCCTCTTCACAAAAATTTGGAAAATAAAGGGAAAGCAGTTAAAATCTGCTCAACAGATTTACTGGCATGGAGAGAACTGTTCCAGTTTGATGCTGTTGAATCTTTGTAATTTTTCCATTAGAGTCTTCCCCATTTGTGGGCCTCACATATTAATATTGTAGAATCTTGTGTTTTATGCTGAGCAGTACTTCTTCCACAGGAACAAAAAAGCACAGAGTGGGCTAGGTTAGGATAACCTCAAAAACAAACCTGAGACTTTTTCAGTAGGTGACAGGGCTTCTGCTACATCTGTCCTCATCAAATACACACCGGAGTTCCATATGGGGTCCTCTCTGCCCCATATGCAGAGACCTAATTGCTAGTGTCTGGTCTTTAATGAGGGCCTTGATCATGTTCATTATGGTAAATAACTGAGACATTTAAAATGTGTAAGTCATGTCTCCATAATGTAACCCTTCAAGGAAAGGACGTGCAGAAACTCAGGAAGGGCACAGCAATGCTACAGAAGTCCATTAGGTGCTTGGTCAGGCCTCAGGCCTCTCCGTGGGATTGGGCTGGGGATCATGCAAATCTGGACATGGGCTCCTCTGGAGAGAGATACAACATTTAACTTGTAGGTCTCCTGTCCGTTCCACTGTTCCTTTCTTAATGCAAGCAATAGTTTTAGATGGGTATCCAAGGCTGGATAGTTAGATCCTTCTAGGTAATAAGAGTTTAAGGTAGGTCACTGTTTTAAAAAAGCAACAGGAATTTACTGAGGAGTAAGTCTGAACTTCAGAAGACAATAACATCTCATGCTTCCTCCATGAGTGTGACTGACTAAAATGTAACGGAAGGAAATAAATTGGGCTACAAACTGGTATGAAAATGCTGAAGAGCACACAGCTGTGTAAAAAAGGAAAGAGTAAAAGAGTAAAACTTCTTGCAAAGGGAATGTACCCTACAAATAAAACTCACTGCTTTGTACATTCTTTCACAAGCAGCAGGGCAGTTTGTGCATTTCTGTGTCCTTAGTAAAACAATCCTAAAAGAAAAAGGGAACTCCATGAGGCAAAAAGAGGAAATTGCCTAAATGGAAGGAAAGGGAAGAATACATCTGAATTTGAGTCCTCCTTTAATTTATTCAAAAGAGAGAGCTTTCATTTACTTGAAAACATCAAGAGGAAAATAAATATTTTGGTTTGCAAGACTGAAGTTCATTACTTATAAGAAACAAACAAGAGGCTGAGTAGTGTCTTGAAATCTGACTCCTTTTCTGATGTGGATGTTGCTATGCAATTATGTACCTCTTTGAGAGAGAAATGTCCTGGCACTTTTATTTAGACTATTTTCTTCTCTAAAAAATGCCGTAAAGCACGAACAAGGTTTTAATACCAGATATATATGATCAAAATCTGTATTTTAACTCTATGGAAAAAGTAGGACGAATATGCAAATTGGAAAGCAGCTTATTCTAACAAAGTAGTGGTATAATAATTTTTATATTTGTACTTTTACACTCAAAACGATGGCTATAGAGGATTACATAAAAGTTCAAATAATATTTGATGGGAATCTGCATTAGTTTACAAACAAATTAAAGCTGCTCTTAATTTTAGCAATCTGTAACCAGAAAGCCCAGATCAAAGCAGTGTTGCTCTTTACTCCTCAGGAGTCAGTCACTGGGAATGCTGACCTCCTCTGAATGTTTCCATTTGACTGATGCTACCCAGATGTGATAACAGCAAACTGTGACAGCAATAGAAACTTCACGTTCATGAAGCAAGGAAGTCCATGCTTGCTTGGAAAAAACATGCAAATTTAGTGTCATTAATCCCATAATTAAATAAATTCTAGGTCTTTAATTACCTTACTATCGTCATTAATTTGAACGTGCAAACCTTTCTTTGTGTGAATGGGCTATAATCATAGGAATGGCCTTTTGAAATAAGAGAAACTACCTTTATTACTAAGAATTTCCAGTAAGAAAGGACAATAAGATGAGTGAGAGCACTGGATTTTAATCATGCAGAGATCTGTTTTCACTGCTGAGTGGTTTTAAGAGTGTAAACACTCTGGATAGAGGAGGGAAGAAAATAAGAAAATTAAAGAAACAGTTCATCTTGGTTCTTTTTCCCCAAAGACTGTCATGCAAAAGTCACAAGTTTGGAGAGTCATAAAAATAAACTTTATTATAACAAAGCCTGTCTTCTTCATTGACACTGCCTTCCTCCTGTGCATGAAACAAACTTGTATTCTTTCAAGATACTTCTATCTATACAGACAGCCAAGTTGTACAAGGGAATTTACATGATGTTCTGAGCCAAATAAATTTGTATCATCTTATTCATCATCATAAGATTCTTTAAAGGAAGCTTGAGTTGATTATATTATTAAACATGTGATGACCTGAAATAATATCAAACTTCAATGCCAGTGTCCTACAAGACTGAAGAGTGGCAATAGGAATCCCATTTTGTGATATGTCCAGTGGACCTTTTGTATTGAGTGCTATGATAATCTAGAGTTCTGATAAATAACCTTTGTTAATACTTGTATATATTTTTTCCAGTTCTAACAAGATAAATCCCACCAGCAACTTAGTGAACCTCCATATCAACATCAGTGCTGTGGCTCAAGTACAGATCAGAGGGTAAGTATTCAACTCATTATGATAACTACATTTTACGGAATCTTTCTGCATATGATAATCCCATGTAGTGAATCTTTTGGCATATTATAAACCCAAATGCTTTATCCATCTAGGACACCTGGGTCTCACCCCTGCAAGCCTTGCAGGATGGAGCTACTACAGACTTACTGAGTGTCTGTGCAAAGACAGCAACCTGTAAAATCTCACATTGTACTAAAACCAGTCAGAGCCAACATTTTATTTGGGCATTCAAGTTGTGCATGGATGTTACTAATATAAAATGCCTCTTCATATGTGTAGGTCTTCTTGTGCAACCACCTGGACACTTAATGCTGAATACCAAAGAGAATCTACTGCTTTTATGGCTGGAAATGTGAAAGGCATTATGGCAAGGCATATACTAATAGAGAGCAGAGTGAGGCCTTTAGAGAAAGCAAGAGTAAGAAATGAGTTACGATAAAAAGTCAACCAGCTACTGCTGTAGGATTCTTATATTTCTGCCTGAAGCAAGTGCCTGTTCACTGACACAAAGTATACCAAACTTAAACAAGCACAGGATATGATCAAAGATGATAATTTCTATCCCTGTTTTCACATTTAACTTGATTTTGGAAACTATAAAATGCAATTAGGTGGTAATTGCCAGCTGAGTATGAGCCAGCACTGTGCCTAGGTGGCCAAGAAGGCCAATGGCATCCTGGCTTGTGTCAGACATAGTATGGCCAGCAGGCATTGATCATCCCTCTGTACTTGGCGCTGGTGAGGCCATACCTCGAATACTGGAATAATTTTTGGGCTGCTCACTACAAGAAGGACATTGAGGTGCTTGGGCAAGTCCAGCAAAGAGTAAGGAAGGTGGTGAAGGGCCTGGAGCACAAGTCTGATGAGGAACAGCCGAGGGAGCTGAGGGTGTTTAGCCTGGAGAAAAGGAGGCTCAGGAAGACCTTATTGCTCTCTACAATTAGCTGAAAGGAGGTTGTAGTGTCGTGGGAATCATACACAGGACTACTCAGAAGGGGTTGCTTCCAGTGCTGTGGATTTTATTTTTTTTAGTGAAGTTTCTCCTCACTTTAATAAAAAAATCTTCCAAACTTTTTATTCTTTGCAAGCTTCTTGGAAACTTTGCCTCCATCATGTTCTTTCTGTGCCACAGTGTGTTCTTTTTAATGAAAAGTTCTGTAACAGGTAAATAGACCAAAAAATGACCACAAAATCCTCAGTTCTTAGGAGCTTGGTGATAAGTGGAAAAAGATGCTTGAATTGCTGCCTGCAGTGCTAAGAAACAGGTTATTAAATACAGAGGAATTACTTAATTGAATGACTTCCAGTTTCTTTCCTCTTAAGTATTTTAGTTTTCTTATTAGCTGTAGCATTCCCAACTGCTCTGTTGACAGATTTTGCTAATTACTCAAAGATACTAAAACATCCAGTTCCAAGAGAATTGCTCACTATTTCCTAGATAAAAATAAAAGAGAGATTATGTCCACATTTGGACTGGAAAATATCTTGCAGTAGTTTCTCTGCTTCTCTTCAGAGAGTTGCACAAAGTGGAACTGGATGCACTGTACATTTTACTGAGGAAAAGTAAGTAGTTATGAAATTGTGTGTATGCATACATGCAGATAGACTTGCACAGTGGAACCATGCAAATACTTCTTCTGCGAGAAAGGAAGAAATCCTCTTCAAAAGAAAATTAATATAACTCTTTAGATAGTTCAATAAGCAGTCGCTTAGTTGCTAACTAAGATTTGATTATTCTGCTTATTTTTTTTCTTCTATAAAAATGTAGGAGTTTTAGTATTGTCAGTTATCTCCCACTGCTGAAAGAGCACTAGGGGAATGAGAGATTCAGGAAGGAAGTAATTTGGATTGAGAGGATTTGCAGCTGGCAGAATTTTTATTGTATATCCCACATAAGCCTTTTCTGTGGACCATATTTAGTTTATCTTATTTATCAGTACTCTCGTTTGATAATAATTGTCACCTAAAAGTCTAGGAAAAATCCTTGTCTAATAAATCATACAAATGTTAAAATATTCTCAGTTAAATGCAAAATAAAATAGTGAAAAGAGTGGATTTGTTTTTCATTTGACCTAATTTTGCTGCTTTCATGTTAATAGCAGAAGTCATCAAAATAACTGTAAATTCTGTTAAAATAAATGTTCTTATATGCTTTATAATAATTTTAATTTAGTCTCTAAATTTATACTTTGCATTTTGCAGTGCTTTGGATAAGAATAATACTTCCCTGGCAGTGCAATAGAAAACACTGAGTTTTGAGTGTTCCTTCTTCTTTTTTGTCTATGTACAGTTTCTGATTTGCAGTTTTTGTGGTAGCTTAAGGGTCTATGTGTCTTGGCTTTTGTAACAACACTCTAAAGTTCCTATTCTCCAACAGCAATGAATAATTAAAATTCATACTGAAAAGATGATTTGTGAAACTTAGTCTAAGTACTTAATCGGAAATTACTTTTTTAATGAATATGTTTAGTTTCCTTTTTTTATTAGGGTTGGCTTGTGAATTTGTCCTCTGTCATACTTGTTAGTACAAACTGCTGGCCTTTTGAAGTCTGAGGAAGTGTTAAGAGTTAGCAGGATACTCCAGAATACACCAAATTTCACAAAGAGTTGTACTTCAGCTGGATGGTATTAAGCTCTTCTCTGGGATTTCTTGCTGCTTTGAGAAGCTGTATACTGTAGAAAATTTTCTTTCAGACGTTTCATTCATTGTATATGACATAGGAGCTGTAATCAAGAACAGGTTGTTTCTTCCAGTAGTATTTTTTCAGCGTTTACAGCAAAACCATCCAATCTTTTCTTCAAGGGGCAATCTGCAGCAGGGCTTCTGCAAAGCAATTAACATTAGTGCCTAGAAGTCCATAATGTTATTTAAATGTTACATTCTAAAAAAATTAATGATTGTTTTTTAACACTTTTCTGTCAGCAAAATTCCAGCTTTGGAAGAACCAACACTGAAATGTTATAGATTTTCTTTCAGCTAAAGACTGTGTAAACCAGCAAAACTGGGTGAGAGTTGACCCTGGCAAAGAAAGGATAATACCATTTTAGCACCAAGAGTTACATGCAGTACTTATAGATGACAGATGTCTGTGCCAGAACTCACCTACCATGCTAAAAGAAACTCTTGGGATCTGATTTCCCAACTTCTGAAAACCTGAGTGAGGTGTAGTTGGCATCTAAATGGGACCGGTACAATGACCGTCCAATTTTTACGGGAAACAAAATGTTTGTGATTCAAATAAAAATGTTAACAGAAGACTGCTTTCTTAAGGTCAGATAGAGAAGGAAATGAAAAATGAAATAGCAGACAGAAAGACAGATGTCAAATATTAAGTCATGGTTTTCTTAGTTTATTTTTTATTTATGTGTTGCAAGTTGCAACAGTATTTCAGGGAATGCTTTAGATGCCACTTTGTTTGCAAAGCAATTGGAAAGCCTAGAGCACTCTTTTAGGCTCTAGTCCTGAATTCTGTTTCTCAATACACCAATTTCCATTATGACTTTATGGAAGTCACAATATCCCTGTTTCCCATCTGTAAAATGAGATAGGCTGTTTTGCGAGGTCTTTTAAAGGAATAATAACAGAGGTTATAGAAATTTACAGTCAGAACAGTTAAATAAATATCTAAAAATGTGTTTCAGGGAAGAAAGATGCATAGCATTAAACACCTACAGTCTTTAAATGGAAGTGGGAAAATACATTTATTTACTCTACTTTTGTGGATAATGTATTCAGATATCTCATCAGTGTGAATGATATAAATGTCCAACAGACTGGATGCCTCTCTCCAAATAGGGCTACTTCCTTGTCTGGAAAGGACAGTCCGTCAGAGCAAGTATGAAACTAAATGCATATCCTTAGTCATCTGCAAGGATTGGGTAATACTTTATGGAAGCATTATAGCATTCACCTCACCTAATTCCTATTAATATGCCCAAATAACAAGCCTTTAAGGGCTCAGTTTTCTATAATGCTCTTCATTTTTTTCTAAAACTAATGCAGTCAGTCATTGGTAACAGTTACTGTTTTAACCTGTTTTGTATATTACAGAGTGTCTCACCCCCCAACAATTATTTTGCCACTTCACAACTGGGAACCCAAAGATGAACCTACAAAAGAAGAAGAAGTTGGTCCTTTAGTAGAACACATCTATGAGGTAAAAATTATGTATGTTGCCACAGGACCTCACACTGCCTCCACTGAATTCCTGATGAATTTGGTTTATTGTCTTTATCTGTAGCTAGATAAAGCCACAAATGTAAATACTCTTGACTTTTGCACATGATCCAAATTTAATCTGGGAATTCGCAACCCCATTATCTGTTCATGTGAGTGGAGGAGATATTAGTTTATGCTAGGAGTCTGTCTTTGATATTTAAGGGATTTATAAACATTTTGGGTGTTTGACAAGAATTAAAAACAGTCCTTAAATGTTCCTTATAATCAGTGTCAAATATCTTCTCATTAGAAGCCGTGCATGCTGTGCACTGGAAAAAATGTTTTCTTTCTAGCTAACTGAAAAAAAAATGTAGACATACATGTAACTTGTTACCTCGGAAAATGTTCTGTTGAAAATAACTCTTAATGTTTGAAGTACACATGTTTTTACCTTGTATTTTGTTGGTTTTTTCCTATGGATGATTCATCAATTAAAAGAGAAGAGTTTGTCTTAGAAAAAGGGCATTGAGTGAACTACATGGAATAGAAGCCATCCTTAGAATCTGATGGATGGCCTTTATTCTAGAGGGTAAAACAGAGGGCTTCACATATGGTTATAATTCACAAACTAGCACTCAAGAAAATATAAGCAACTGAGCTTAATCAGCAGTGTAAGATTACAATTTGCATGACATGCTAAAGTGTGGTGAATACAACTGTAAAATACAGATTATCATTTGTGAATTCCTCATCTTAACACATTTCTCTAAACTGAAAAATATCTAACAAATCTTCCTGTCTCAAGGATTTGGGTTGTTTGTGAAACTATGTATGTGATTTCAAATGTATTAAAATAATTACAGTAATTAGTTACGGTTGTTAAGGAAACCACTTTACATGGTTTATATCAGCAAAGCATATAAAAGACTAGACAGTCTCCCAGAAGATGTAAGATTGAAAGGGATTTTTATTTTATTCTAACTAAAGGTCATCAGTCACAAAAATTCTGCAAATTTAAAAAAAATGGTTCTCACATCTCTAGAAACTTTGTGTAAAGGTCCATGGTGTTCAGCTTCTTTAGCTCTTCATGCCCAGTGACAACACATGTCCAGACTTCTGTTGTCACCACTTATTTTCAAACTGTAAACTGATACAAGGAAACTATTTTAATAGCGTAGATTTCTAAACTTATATTTTTTCTATCTGTGCTCATTTTCCCCAGAAAAAAATAATGTCCTGGGATGTTAATTTAGGAAAACTAGTTCCTTTACTTCTTTTGAGGAAGTTTAGATTGAGAGTGTTGAAAATACAGTTCTTAACCAAAGAAGCTAGTTTAAGTTCTGCTCTACCTTCTATTCCTGTGCCCTGAAATGTGATTCTTCCGTATTCTGAAGTTTTGGCTACTATTTTCAAGTATGATCTATTAAGGTTCACTGTTCATATTTCTATAGTGTTTCTTTGCTAGTGTGTTTTGGGTTGGGGTTTTTTATACTTGTTTAGATAATTTCAACTCTTCACATGTAGGAAAAAATGGGAGAGGTGATGGATTTCTTGAATACAAACTCAGACAGAAAAGACTGTTCTTCCAGATTTGCCATTGGCTTTGTGACTAACCTGGAAAGGTTCTTCTCTCCTACCTGCCACAGATTCTCTGTCAGTAAAGTGATATTAGTAATCTATACATCCTTCCCTAAATACTTCAAGGCTGTGTCCACTAAGAATTTGAAAATATCTGAGTGGTTGTTGCAGTGTTTTTTGTTGTTATTTATTGCCTTGGAAAGTACTGATCATGTTTCTTTGACAGCTGCACAATATAGGACCAAGTGCCATCAACAGTACTGTTCTCCATGTTGGTTGGCCTGTGTCCAGTAGAGAAGAATTTCTTCTTTATATTCTTCACATTCAGACACATGGACCATTGCACTGTCAAACAAGCTCTCCTATTAATACAATGCAAATAAAGGTAAGTATTTTATTTCCATCCCTTTCTGCATTTTGATTGGGGCTTTTTGCCTACCCTTCACAATGGGGTGGAACTTTTTGGGAACTTTTAACAACCCAAGATCATTTTCCTGAGGAAGAAGCAAGATAGTCTATAATGTTTCTAATGTGAGTGTTGTGTTGGTCGATACATATTTGGTTTCTGTACTCTTTATATGAGGAGAAGGGCGCACTCAATCCCACTGTTGATGCTACCAACAGAGATGTTAAAAAGCGCCCTGTCCCAATACCAACCGCTGAGGAACACCACGCGTCGCTGGTCTCCAGTTGGACATTAAGCCATTGACCGGAATTCCTTGAGTGTGATCACACAGCCCGGTCGTTATCCCCTGAGTGCTCTGTCAGATCCATATCTTTCCAGCATAGAGACCAGGTGTCATCTGGGACTGTGCCAAATGCTTTCTCTAGGTGCAGGTAGATCATGTCAGTTGTTCTTCCCTTACCCACTAACACTGTGACCCCACCATAGAAGGCCACCAAATCTGTCAGGCACAATTTGCCTTTAGTGAAGCCATATTGGCTGTCACCAATCACCTCCTCATTTTCCATGTGACTTAGCATAGTTTCCAGGAAGATCTGCTCCATGATTGGGCTGGGCGCAGAAGTGAGACTGACTGGCCTGTAGTTCTGCAGGTTTTCATTTTTTCCCTTTTTAGAAAAAGGGGGTTATGTTTCCCCTTTTCCAATCAGTGAGAACTTCACCAGAGTGCCACAATTTCTCGGGTATGGATAGTGGCTTAGCCAGTTCATCTGCCAGTTCGCTCAGGACCCATGGATGCATCTCATCAAGTCTCATGCACTTGTGCACTTCCAGATCCTTTAGATGTTCTCAAACCTGACTTTCTCCTAGAGTAGGCAGTCCTTCATTCTCTCTGTGCCATTTGGGCAGTGTGCCTGGAGCATTTGCCAGTGAAGACTGAGGCAAAAAAGTCATTGAGTACCCTCAGCCTTCTCAACCTCCTGGGTAACCAGGTCTCCTCTTTCCTTCTGGAGAGGACTTGTATTTTCCCTGATCTTCCTTTGAGTATCCATAGAAGCTTTTCATATTGTTTTTGGCATCTCTGGCCATATTTCTCTTGAGGTTTTAGCTTTCCTAGCCTGATCCCTGGCTGCTTGGACGATTACCTGTTTTAAGATAGATGTTTGTGATGGCAGATCCCCTCAAAAGAGCTTGGTTTGGCTCAAAGTTAGAAGATTGAGTGAAACAGCTCTATGCATTATCCTATCAAAAACAGCGTATCCAATTTATTAAGCATAACTGATTCCAGACATTTCTGGAGTAAACAACAACACTTCTCAAGTTTAACCAGTAGGCTGTTAAACATCTTTCAGGGAGAGTTGCATTCCAAGTGCTAAAAATGCTCTACGTCTTCTGCATACCAGAAGGGGTTTGAGTTCGGTATATTCAATGAAAGAGGAGACAACTTTCTAGTGATGAGGGATGCTCAGAAACTCAGGAGCTACAAGTCAAGTCTTTAGCTTAAACAGACAGAACTGCAACACATACTTTAAAGAAAAATTGATGTCTACCAAAAGCAGTATGGCTAGATTTTTGTGTTTCACCCAGGAAACCAGAGAGGGGTTGGAGTTCCATCCTTTTATGTAGTTTCTCTAGAGAAAGAAAAAGCAAATGAGTGGTAGGAAACAGAAGATAAAAAATGTCTGTCCATTTTATACCCAAAGCACAGCAAGATTGGAGACAGGGAATTTTTTCTACTTATCTTTTCTACCTAATTTTCACCTCTTTTTCAAAAGTGGCAAGAGGGAAGAAGCTGAGGTGCTGCATTTGTGCTTGTAAGCCAAGCTTCTCGAACTCACTGATCAGATCAGGTTGCAAGTGAAAAGGAGTTCAGCATCCTCCCACCCTAGCCACTGTATTGTGTTTAAGTTTGAATTAAGAGGCTGGGTAGAATACTGCCACAGTTCTTACTGACATTTTCAGGCAATGTATATTTTTTTTATGTAATTTATTTTATTTTATTTTATTTTATTTTATTTTATTTTATTTTATTTTATTTTATTTTATTTTATTTTATTTTATTTTATTTTATTTTATTTTATTAGTTTCTCTTCCTTCTCCTACTTGCAAATGATTGCATCTGTTACATAAACAAGACTTAATTCTTGTGAAGCTTGTTGGAATTTTATGTAATAATGGTCCATCTGTTGTGGCAGAATATGGCTTTAGATGCACAGTCATTATTGCAAGAATTTAAGTATCCTTTCCTTATTTCAGTTTTTCAAAGCACTGAACAGCACGAATACACAAATCAGGTTTCAAATATGTAATACTTATCTATTGGCTTCAGATGGGAAGAGAACACAGAGACAGGCTCCTTCAAGTTTCATATAAATAGCAGGATGCTTAGCTCAAATTTCCAAATAAGGCTAAGGACATTAAATGCCTGACTTCTCTTGGATGTCTGAACCTAGCTCTCTTAGGGCACTGAGGCATTTCCCCTTTGAAATTACTCAGATTGTTCCGTTTCAATCAAAGCAGTATATTCCTCCCCGCTGCTGAATTTCTTGTCTTGTAAAAAGGTTTTCTTTGGGCTTTGTTGTCTAGTCCACAAAGATGTCACACCTGTGCACACATGGGAAGACTTTTGTTTAGGGACTTTTTGGCAGCTTGTCTTTCTATGAAGGCAGTGAGGGATGTGAAAGGATAATAAAATTATGAATCTTGAAAAAGGTGTAAAAAGGAGCAAAAGTACTTGTCAAAGATATGGAATGGATTCCATTGCAGAAGAACTCAGAACTCAGTACACTAGGACGCTTCAGCCTAGAAAAGAGGTGACTATGCACAAATATGATCCTCAAAATGAGTAGTGGCAGGAAGAGCGTGGGTGTGGAATGGCTGTTCTCTGCCTCTTCCTGCACAGGAACTGGAGCATCTCATGAAGCCTGGAGAGTCAGATTAAAAACAAGGAAAAGGAAGTGGTGGTTCATGGTGGCAGGTCTCAGGTGTCTGGAACTTGTGGCCAAAGGGAAGTAGTCAGGGTTAAAAGTTTGCATAACTTTAAGAGGAAAGTAAACAGATTCCTAAAACAAGAGTCTAGTGAAGATTAGTAAATGAACAAAAACTTCATATAGATAAGGAAGTCCCTGATCTGACAACATTTGGGAGCTGAACGTTATTAGGAGAGTACTGTGTATGCAAACCACATTCTTACTTCCTTCTTACTCTTCCTAAAGGCAGCTGTGATGAGAAGAGGGCTCAGTTAGAGACAGTATTCCTGATGGATTGTTTTTTTCTCCCAGACTGACAGCAAAAAGCATTTTTATGAAACCTGTACCTATAAATACCACTGTGGTAGAATATACAAGGTGGCACACACAGCACATTCTCAATAGCTGAGCACTGTAGTACCATGAGTGAGGCATCTATCAGGGAAGCGGTGAAATAATCCACCAACGTGAGTGACAGGAGCTAATCCCTTCCAGAGGCACTATCTCCTCATGCTGCGAAACTGTTACTACTGTGTTTAGGTCTTGGTCTTAGGACAAAATAATACCATCCAATGGGTTGCTCTTGAATGGTCACCAAGCCCTCTTGTATAATACCTTTTACACAAAGCACTCTTCCAGAACGTCTCTGATGGAGTTACACAGTGCAGCAGAGGCTATTGCCTGGTTAGAAAACGAGAAAGGTGAAACAGGATTTTGAAATGAGAAGTGGAGAACTGGAGAGGTCTAGAAACCTGCTCAAAGTAAGAAAGCTCAGGAGAATAATGCAGTGCAGTTTTCCATGGTGGGGAAACTGAGACAGTCCTCTGTAGTTAAAGGGAGGGAGTGATCCTCTATCTAAGATAAAGTATAGTGTGCTAAATATGTGGCGTATAAAATAGCTACAGAGACAGATTGTACAGTTGTGCAATTCCATTGTGCAGCTCAAGAAGGATAAAATAATATCTTTAACCTGGACATCTAGGCCACTGGACAAATTCTGCTTTTAAATGGTTGCAGGAGACACGTGTTTTCTCTTAACCACAGAGGGCTGTTTTCGAACCTTTGCTGTTACAATTCACTACTAAGATGCTAACACTCTAGGATCTATGAAAAAAAAAAAATATGAATATGAACATCCTCTAGTATTCAAATGGATCTACATCTGTATCCGTCGGGATCATATATTGAGGGCTTCTTCACAGGCATACTGTTATATTGTGGGGTTTTTTAAATTTGTCATCATTAAAGAAGTCTATATGCTGGTGAAAGAATTCTGGAAGGAGAGTTCACACATGTTACCACATTGAGAGGGAGAGATTTACTAGCTGCTCAAGTGTTCCCTTATTGCAAATAGACAATGTTTATGTGATTGAGCAACAGAAAACAGGAAAAAAGAGGATTCTTATTTTTTTAATGGGTTTTCATCTGTTAATGAATTATAACATATTTCACTTTGTAGGATGCTTTTGACTGAAGATCTCAGACAATGTCAGATGTTTATGTTCTGTTTATAGCATTATAATTTAAATGATACAAATTTTCCAAATCTAGTACTACACAGCATTAGTGTGTGGAAGGTTTTGTGTGTTTATAGCTATTCTCTTTCTTCTAGTGCTACAACATTTATTACAATTACAAACATTTTCTTTGGAATTTGTTAAGGATATTTTGTGTTCAGAGGTTAAACTGATAAGAAGGATCTGACATAGCTCTTTATAATATGAAGTCCTTAAGAAATAGCTGTGGCTGTGTTTAGTTGAGTTCCTGTTGACATCTTATTGTAAATTTCCATGTATATTTTATTGTGATTTTACATGATTGAATTGTCATGAATTAAAATTTATCTTTCCTTCTGTAGCAATTGGCTCCAGGAGTTCTTTGAGGCTTCATAAAAGAAGCCATAAATGCCCTGTGTAGAAGTTAAACACAAACTGCCAACAAAAAAAGTAGGTTTTAATTGAGGAACAAAAATCTGTAAATAAAAAGCTGAAGAGAATGCATTTTAGTGTGAGATTAGAAATGAAGAGACTGTTGCATTCTATAAAGTTGAGCTATTACCAAAACAAATCTGTAACATATTTTTTGTATGATCAAAAATTGTGTTGTTTGAAGTCAAGACTTGCTTTCTTTTCCCAGAACTGGTAAAATCACTATAGTTCATTAGGCAGATTCTGATCTGAACTAATGACTGAATTACTGTGCAACAACTCTGAATTTATCCTGTTAGATATATATATCAGAATCTGCCCTCAAGAGTCTAACAAAATTAAGTAAAGCAACAAAATTGACACCAGTAAAAAGTGGAGAAAAATGTTATCTACTGTAATTCCTATAACTGGGCAATATCTTGCTGTGCTATTACTCATCATGCTCCTAGTTGAAGACGGTGTATTCTCATGATTGTGCTGTTAACTTAAAAAAACAGTTTTAATCCAAAATTCAAGACCTCTGAGATGGGAGCAGGTCTGTTAGAATCATTCTATGAGTATGTCATTACCATTCCCATTTCTCTCTTTGCAGTTTGCTGTTCCACAAGACACTCCGGAACTTGCTGCTTTTTTATATAATTCCACAATTTCTCATTACATCAGAAGAAGGGATGTCACAGTGGCAGAACCTCACAGGAAAAACTCTGCAAAAATACTGGTGAGCTATCTAAAAGCTGTATACTGGGACTGTGCAGGGAAAGGTGAGACTCTCTACAGTACTAAGGCAAGGCAAATGGGACAGGTCATTGCATTTTTAACAATCCAGACAATGCTGGAGCAATAGCAATGCTCTCTCTCCTAGGAAAATAGTTCTGATTAGACAGCTTGGTACCTGAGTATTTGGACTTGGCTGTATTTTCAGAAGGTTTTTTTTCCACTCCTGCTTTCAAAGTGCCATCCTTAGCATGCTTCAGCAATGTAGGTATCAGCTGCCCTTGCCTAAAGGCAGTGTTCAAACTCAGTGACCTTGAGATCAGTGAAGGGATTCACACAGTCAGTGCTTTCCATCTGTTTTTATGAACCTTGGGCAGAGTTTCTTTCATGCTGTCCAGTCTCTTATTAAGCTGTTTACTACAAACTCATGCTTGAATTCCTGGACCTCACTAGAATTTGGTAGGAAGCAAAGAACCTCACAAACCTAAGTCTTCTGGAGTAATAGAATAATTACACTGCTTCTGAAAGTTAATTTGGCAATTTTTATAACAGGAAGAAGATAGAATCTGAAAGTAATGAAAACTGTAATTTTGTTAAGAACAAAATCACAGATTAACCCATTTTAAACAGTAATCACTGTTGATTCCTGTGCCATTCTTTCATCAATCCAATACCCTGGGAAGAATCCGATTCCACTGGGTCTGAAGGAAAAATGCCAGGACTTTCAAAGACATGCCAGTCAATATCACAGAACACTTAATCCATTCTTCAGTGATATCTTAATTTTCAGTCATCTTTGTCAGTGACTGGGCCCATAGGCTGCCAACATAAAAATGACTGCAGCAACTGGAAGTTGTTAACAAAGTTCTGAAGTATGCACTATATCTGCAACTTAAAATATGAAGCAGAGAATTTTCAGCTGCTTGATGTAGCTGGAACAAATATATTTAGTGGGATACGCAGTAATATGAAATTGGCACTTCGATGAGTGGTCTTCTAGTAAAATATGCTTTTGATCAGCACAAATTAGGATAGGATTGGGTGCAGTGCTTACCACTGGATATATATAGCAAGACTTTTCCAGAGTAAGCATAGAAAAGCAGTGTCATTAGTTCAGTTAGAAGGTGTCCCAGTTCCATGTGCCTTCAGCATTAGTTACTGCTGATGCATAAAAGTTATTTTTTTTATTTGACACATTGTAAGTATACATGGAAAGTCAATGTTGCTCTGGAAAAAAAGACTGATTGGCCAGAGATAATTCTTTGTTAAAAAATGTAATTTTTTAAAAGAAATTTTAAGTTATTTTCATTTTCATCAAAACATTTTCTCAGAGAGACAAAATGTTCTGAGAACCTCTTATTCTATTTATACTGTTTATTAAACATTTGGTTTCTCTTCCCTTAGTTCCAATGTTACATTGTTCTGAAAATCACTACTGCCTAAATGCATTACTAAGAAAAACGTAAATATGTGCTCAGGTCCTAAAATGTCAGCCAAAAGTAGACTTTTTTGCATACTAATGATTTGCTAATGTGTGTTTTTGGCCAATACAATTAATGGAAACAACTCTTCTCCTTCTTGCAAAATAAATAAATCTGTTTGGGGGATGTTTAAAGCCAAATAAACAGATACTTTAAAATATTCATTTAAAAAAAAGTTTATAGTTGCAAGATCCAGAGTTTACAGTTTCATTTTCAGGCAGATATAGAAAGCAGCAATTAAGCTTACAGCTTCTGCTTATCCTCTGATAAGACAGAGATCTGTGGGGAAAGCTATCTATAAAGACAGAGGATTCCTTTAGGGTGTTTCCAGATCTGTTACATGCATCATCATCTCATTTCCTGAAGTATGGGCATTGGTACTGCATTCTCACTCTCACTAGAGAATATACTTGTGAAAACCTAGCTTTGCTTTTGAGGTCACAAGGCCTTCTGTCATGGGAGGGATTCTCTGCTTTGTTATAAAAATAGGAATCCCTCAGCCTTCCCCTGAGTCAAACAAAACTTTTCAGATAAAACCCATTTGTATATACAAAATTTTTTATTTTTTTCCGCACACATTTAATCATTTTTTAAATGAGGTTTTTTTTCCTTTTTATGCCCTAAACAACCACATAATTTCTGTGGTTACCCCATGAGACTCTGCTCATTCCCTTCAGTGGCTTCTAGTCAGCTTTTAACCTTTAGTGTGACATTCTTCTGGCAGACTTCAAGAGTATATAGTTTTGAGTTGCAATGCTTGGCTTTTGCCTTCAGCCTTGTGTATGAGCCAGAATCACTGCTCATCAGGAATGTTTCACGGACAATAAGTTTCAAGTAAAGCAACTAATGAATCTCAGCAAAAGTTCTGGCTGCTATAATGTAAATATCAATGGGAAA
Source organism: Rhagologus leucostigma (assembly GCA_013397725.1). NCBI lineage: Eukaryota > Metazoa > Chordata > Aves > Passeriformes > Rhagologus > Rhagologus leucostigma. Next base: position 220,922 of record VZTD01002528.1, on the reverse strand, counting down.
ACCAGGAGAGTTAGAAAAGGGGAAAGATTTAGGAATATAAATAAACACTTCATGCGCAGAGAACAGAAAAAAAAGTGTTGAAATCATAAAATGATTGATAGGTGAAGAAAAAGCACATGCTTCAAAGGGTTGGTAAGTGCGTGAACATTTTAAGAGTTCTTCAGAGCAGATATTGTTGAAAAGTATTACTTTTATTTTCTTCACTACAGCTAGGTGTTTGTATTCATTGATGATTCAAAAAGAATCTGCTCCTTGGTTTCTAGTTATCACGATGACTCATAGGGTATCTCATGTGTATTAGATAAAATTACTGATTTCAGGCTATTTAGCTCTTTAAGGGAAAGTTGATTTGTTTTGCTTATTTATAGCATTTGAAAATTCTTTTATTTGTTTTCAAAGCATAAGTGTGACTTCCCTTTATTTTGTGCTCAGAACTGTACAAATGTGAAGTGTGTCCTAATTTCGTGCACTGTGGGACAGCTGGAAAGAGGAAAGAGTGCCGCACTAAAAATCAGGTCCCGGCTCTGGGCACAAACATTCCTGGAGGTAATGCACACAAACATCTCTTTCAGTACACATATAAGAATATATTTTATTTGACCAGATATTTAAAAATATAAATGATTAAATTAAATGGAGCAAATGCAAATGCTTTTTGTTACCACTGTTTTTGAAGTTAACATCTCACTGGTTCTTGTCCAGGTAGTTCGGATGCTGCTTACTTTTGGTTTTTTTTGCTATCACTCCTTCTCAAATTTGTGTCCTGAATCCTACTTGAAAATTCCACAATTATTTTTAAATACTTTTCCTGGTTTTGTTTCTGCTTTCCTGGACTGGCCCAAATCAATAATCTCTTAGGTCTCAGTGATGTGTTCTGCATTTGTAACCTCTTTCCCAATGGAAGGTTTTTCTTGGAGCCGTACTGTGTATCGTGTACACTATGTCCAGCTTAAAAATTCATTGTTATTCATTCTCTGTTAATCTAGGGAAGAGTAGTATTTATCAAGCTCTTATGATACATGACTCTCATGTAGTGACTATTTGTCTTACTACCAAAAGAAGGGACAGTGTAGGCCATGGAAAAAATAAACTTCTCTTTGCAAATTCTTGCGTTTCCAACTTCTGCTCTCAGGATTATATTCACACTGCATAAAGGGACCTGTTGGAGTGATCCCAGAGGAGGGCCACGGAGATGACTGGAGGAATAAAATACTTCTCCTATGAGGAGATGCTGGGAGAGTTGGGTTTGTTCAGCCTGGAGAAGAGAAGGCTACAGGGAGAGCTTATAGCACCTTCCAGTACCTAAAGGGGTCTTATGAGAAAGATGAGAACAAATCTTTTAGCAAGGCCTCTTGTGATAGGACAAGGGGTAATGGTTTTCAACTAGAAGAGGATCTATTTAGATCAGATGTAAGAAAGAAGTTTCTTGTAATGAGGGTGGTGAAATGCTGGAACAGGTTGCCCAGAGAGCTGGCAGATGCCCCATCCCTGGAAACATTCTAAGTCAGATTGGACAGGGCTCTGAGCAGCCTGGAAGAATTGAAGATGTCCAGGCTTATGGCAGATAACTTTTAAAGGCCCTTCCAACTCAAATTATTTTATGATTCTGTAAGGCAGAGGGATTGCACTGTGAGCTGTTAACCTCACAGCTGGCCCTGTGTCTGTATTTACTGTGTAGTTGTCATACCTTTAACAATGGGCAGTACACTGAGAAATTTATAATTCAATTTGCTGTTATTAGGAAATAACTGCAGCTCCTATCTTGATCAAACTGATTTATTATCACCTTCTTTCTCAATTTAGAATTCTCCAGTCTTTCTTTCTGGCATGCAAGAACCTTGCTCTGTTCCCTATAGCTGTGGGAGGAGAATTCTTTATATGCAGGGTACCTCTTACCCTGGCAAGAATTGAGGATCTTCAGTTTACAGCTTTAAATTAAGCTCCTCACACCTTTTAAGTTAATTTCTCCCTTCCCTCAAACATAAAAGTAGACAAAAGAAATTCATCCTCACTTGCTTTCCTGGAGAAATGAGAGCAGATGGGATAGTAGTTCCAGAAAGTTGAATGCCAGCGCAGTAGCTAACCATCTTTGCTTCAAATCCATAATGGGTGCAAACTTTGGGGGAGTCACTGGTCTCCCTTAGTGTACAGGACTGTAGCAGTGGTTACTTGAAAGGATGACTTGAAAGGTTTTTCTACCTGTCTGTCAGGATGTCAGATCACATTGTGTGTGTTTCTTCTCCAAAAGCTGTTATAGGACCAGTATGGCTGAAGAGCATTTAAGTTCTGTCTTTGCTATGTGCTTGAAAGAAAGAGATTTCTGTCTAGCTCATTAACAAGAGACATCCTTTCAGATACTAGGTGAACTAATTCCTGATTTGTCAGTGTATTTTCTTCTATGAAGAATCAATCCCAAGAAATTTTCATATCTTTTCTTCGGTTCCATTAACACAAATACAATACTTTTAGAAGAAGCATATTTAACAAATGTGTTTGATCCTCGAGACTGGATGTACCTCATTTAGGTTTGCTGAGTGAGTCATCGGCTAGTGCAAAAATAAGGCAAGCTCTGGTTCCAATTTAGGGCCGAACGCATGACGGCTTGAATGTCTCTCTGTCCTTTCAAATCTTGGGGCTGGGATGAACATCGTCTGGTGCAAGCTTTTGCAAGGGACAGAAAATACCAATATGTAAGCATCTCTACAGCTATAGAAAAAACATATCTATTGGGAAATAGGATGGGAATTTGATTCCAATTTTTTCTAACTCCATTAAGAGACTGCTGGGCAATCTCACATGGGCTAGTCCCTGTTAAGTTCAGGTAAGAACTGCACTGGTTCTCTGTTCCTAACACACAGAGACAGGCAGAGAGGCAGAGATATCCTTGACTGGAACAATGTGTGACAACTTTGAGCACTGCAGTGGGCAAGCAATAACACAGAGAATCTTCATCGTTTTCTTCACCAAGCGAAAGATAAAGCTTAGCTTCCTTAGCTGCCTTCCTTACTGGGAACTGGGCATGACATAGTCCGGATCCAGTAAAGTCTTTCTCTTCATTATTCTGCTGGTGAAATATAATTAACTCCATAAGAGCCAAAAAGAAGGTCTTGTGAAAACACCCTGTGCACAGATCCTTAGATGAAATTTCTATGCTATTTACAGGTGTTTCAGTGGGAATTAGCCTCATAAAGATGTTCCTAAATCTAGTTTAGTATTTATCAAGAAATATCTGTAAGAGATTAAAGTTAAACAAAATTCATGAGAAACAGTTTCTCTGAGTTTTTGGCTGTGACAGAGGATGTGTAACAGTTGGAATAAACTAGCTACAGAAGACATGAAATCTCCTTTTTTTAGTGACTCTTAGTAAAAACAGAATCTTTCTAGGATGTGACCTTAGTTAGCCTGACTTAGGTTCAGAACAAGTATAACTGCATGAAATTCAGTGGCACGTTTAATGCAAGAGCAGTGGAACTCATTTTATGTAATTTTAGTAATCTGAAAGTTAGATGCTAAAGCTGGTTGCCTAACTCTGTAGACAGTGACAAGACAGAAAGGTATCTTCAGAGGATGCATTATCCAGCTGATTTGAAACATCTTCTCTCCTTCTGATCTGGATGGGGAGAAGGGTCAAAGCTGGCCCTTGGGACATGGGTGTGTGCAAACCAGCCAATGCCAGTGCTGCAGTCCCTTTAGCTCGTCCTTGCTCCTTAATAAACCCTGCTTGCTTTCCCTGCACCTCCCTTCACTCTGTGAGCTCCAGGCAGAGATGGAATGTGACACCAGCTTACGGGCAGGGACAAGGGTGAGCCATCCTGTAGATTCACTGGATGGAAAGACCTCATGGGAAACACTACTACCAGAACATCTGCTTAGTCCGCTGGCCTTACAAATCTTTGCTGTCAAACAAGACTTTTTATGGGCTGTGGTTTTACCTTTTCCCTGTAAACATTTCTGTGTCCTTTGAATAGTAACTTGCAAATCTTGTTAAGAATCAGAAGTCCACTCAAAGCAACAGAATTTTTTCCTAAGTAGAAAAAAGTAGTCCCCAGAGAGCTGTTGCATCCCCCCCATTTATGTCTAAATAGCTGCCAGAATAGCATAATCCCTACTTCACATGCAAACTTGGAGAGAGACAGTAAATAGTGTCCTAGGGTCTGGTTATCTTCTTTCCACTCATCTCAATGCAGTTCCCTTTTTCACAGCCTCTTTTAAAATTAAGTTATACAGCCATCACCATAAAAGACTGTAGAACATAATTAGTTTCCTAAAAAGGACATAATCTGGTCTTAGTAAGTCTGCAACTGTTTTTAACTAGGCTGAAATGTGTAGGTTCAAACTGAGGATTAAAATGCAGTCAAAATAATCAGGATGAGATGCTTGTGGACCAGGAAGGACCAGACTGAACCCCACTGTCATGATTTCATAAAGAAACATAGGAGAAAAATCTCTAGAGCAACATTGCAACCTCTTGTGCACATTCAGTTAATGTAAAAATTTTCATATGCCAAAGAAAGCAGAATAATGGTGACATACAACATTCCTCAACTGTGCTATAATCTAAATGAAGACATGATGATTTGCAGAAGAAATTGTTTGTGCTCATTAAAGCCGAGAACACAGTGTCATGATTCTCTTTTCATGTAATTTTCTTCTTATAGATATGCTAATGCAAACCTGAGAAGGATTTTATTGGAAGTGATTGATTTATGCTAGGATGAAATAATTAATATTTTCCATTGAAATTATGTGGGCCAGCCTGTATATTTTGTTGCCACAAAAGATCTGTCATGTACTGAGTGACTCTTTCCTCCTCCACATAGTTTAGCTGACAACAGCTGACCCTGTTGTCTCTTGACAGTTGTAATCTGTCACCTTAAACCCCAAATTCCCATAACAAATAACAGTTAAATGACGTGCAATGATTAGACATGTTTGAGTAAATAAAGCAGCCCAAATTTCCCAACCAGCCAGCAAAGATAGAGATAGACATTGTGCAAAGGCCAAGAAGAATCACAGACTTTTGGATTAACTTCAAAGTCTGACTGTAAATATGAACCCTCTAGTAAAGCTGACTTTAGGATTCAGACTTGCTGATCAGGCAAATAATAGCCTGATTCGTGCAAAACAGAAACAACCTTCTGTGGTTATGTTACGTTGTGTTCTGATGGGGCTCCACTATGTCCCCATTTGTCTAATCACATTTCTGAGTCATCTGAGGGAGACCCGAGGGGATCTGGTCCAGTATTCTTTGAACGGATGGGTGCTTTTTAATATAAGACTCAGGAGCTGTCTAGTAAAACACCTGTTTTGAAAATGCATTTCTAAGTGATGAATCTGTATCATCTGTCTGATTTGTGACAACCTTCAGGGCCCAAGCTCTTTGGAACTTATAATATTGCAGGATGTGGAACTCAGCACATTCTTAGCTATTATTTCAGCCTGTACTGAAAATTCCTCATAATGATACAAATCACTTTCTGGGAGAACTAGGGGAGGCAGTAATGTAAAAAAACCACAGAGGGTGTGTGATGTTCCCAAGAAATTTGAAGTTTATTTTATTTTCTTTTAATGTTATTGAATATAATTGTATTGTTTCTCTCTTGAGTTTTTGACAGTTCCAGACATGTGAATTTGGCACTGCATGAGCTTTAATAGTTAGAAGGGAGAAAAATCAGTTAGTTTTAATCAGAAAAAGTTGAAAAGCGAGAGAAGCACCACTGCATTTGGGTGCTGTCTTGGTACCCAAAGTCATATTTTGGCTTCTATGTTAAGTACTCATTATTTCAATGTTTCTGAACATGCACTGATCCTGTTTCTTTTTAGATGCCTAAAAATAGAACTATATGCTTGACATATTAACGGGGATGTGTGCTGCAACACCCATATCTTAACTGCCTGGCCCCAGACTGGTATCCAAAACCTGAAACTAAATACCTAGGCTCCCTGTTCAGCACGTGGATAAAATGAGATACCTCAGACAAAGTGACTTGCACTAACCATCAGGGTGGTGTATGAGGGGTGTTCCTTGTCAGGAGGATAGGCACCCAAATCAGGATTAAGTGGGAATTTGTCCACCCTCCCTGAACACAGAATCCAAAAATTGCTTAGAAGGTACTTAGAGAATTAGTTGAAAGATTTTAAGAGGACTTGGTTTATTCCATATTCATTGCCAGAAGCAAGAGCTGGCAGTCTAATGATTAGAGAATTCAGGACCGGAAGACATAAATTCAATTCAAATTCAGCATGAGAGGCCCCACATCCCTGCTTTATAAAATGATGGTGTTCCCTTCTGCTGAAGCTGCATCAAGGACATAAAAAGAAATTGAGAGGTCTGGAAGGGTTTAAAAAACAAGGAAGACCATGATGTAATATCTTGTTGGCTTCGACCATCAGCTACAAGTTCTTCCAGTCCTGTCATCCATCTTTGCCTTCATTGCCTGGAACCTGGAGCTGTCACCACGGTTAGACTACGTGCTCTAATTGTATTTCCATAATGAGAAATTTTGTTGAGAATCTCTGTATTTTATTACTGGCGAACTCAGTGCCTCTTTAGTGTGGTGGAAGTTCTCTAGGCCAGGTAGTGCTTTTGTGGTAAGGATTCGGTTTAGCTGCACAAAGGCCATTAGAGGAAGAATGCAGGTAGCCTGTGCAGTGGGGCCACACAGACTGTGCAGCACATGTGTTGGCAGAGACTTGGAGCTCAGAACAGAGGTGAACTGATGGAGGTGATCTGAGACAGGTGAGAGATCCTCTTGTATAAGATCTTTTATTTGTTCACTTTTTTTCCTCTCATCTTTACTATGGGGGCAATTATTCAATCTGTAAGTGGAATATGACCCCAAGGAACAATAATTTCTATCCTCAGCATCCTCCAGCACAGAACCGCTTTCCGTGTCCAGTGAAAAACATCCCAGTCAAGAGAAGATTGCTTAGTATTTTCAAAGAATAATTCTGCAGCCAACCTAAATTCCCTGTCTGTGGATGGAAGTGGGGAAGCAGAAAAATTAGTGAGAGACATCGCTTGTGCCCTCATTCATTGCCATATATAAGCCATATATGGAAGTTTAAGTAGATTGTTGTAATTCAGACTGAGAATTAAAAGCCAAAAATTTGATGCACTGCCCTTCAAGCCACATAAAATAACAAAAGGAGGAAGTAGTCAACAAAATTTTCAGTTACACCAAAAAGCTGTTGTTATTTGAAAAAACAAAGTAAGTAAAACCCAAAACTTTGGTTGTGGCCAAAAATACTATATTATACTGGATTTGTTTGTTTATGTGGAATGAAGGCTAGAAAGAAAGAGACATTTGCACGGGGCTGAACTAACTGGAGGTCTTTTGGGTGTGGGCTAGTTTTGTTTTCATTCATTTTTATTTAAAATATTTTCTGTGTTAACAAGAGGAGAACATGAGACTCTTCCTAGATGTGCTACAGTATAGGTAATGTTAGGTATATGAAGAAATAAACATCTTAAATTGATAACCATCATAATCTGTATATTGAAATCTTCTGGAATCATGACAAACTAGCTGCCTCTCTTATAACTTAAAATAGGCTGTTAAAATTAATGTAAAAAATTTAATATGTGAAGTGTAATAATAAAATGATAGAAGGATGTGTTGATTTTCCGAGTATTGTCTTTGGTGACAGCTATATTTGGGTGGACATATCCTCTTGCTACAAATAGCACAAATACTTTTTGACCATGTACAGAGTTACATGGACATTTTTAAGCAAATTAGTAAGAACAAGTTGTATGAGCTCTACTCTCAGCATTTACGTAAACTACTCTATTGGCAGCAGTTCACGTTTTGGGATGTATTGGTCAAAGAAAGCAAGCTAATGAATTCCCAAAGCATGTATTTAAAAGGTATTGCTTACCCTCCTGTCTTTAAATTGTGCCAGACTGCAGCAGACACGAAGGGAAACAAGTTTTCATCAAACAGTGCCAATATTATTGTATCAGCGTTGAACTCCATGTACAAAAGTCATAGGTTCTGGGGGCAAAAATACCACCATAGCATGCAGTTCACCATAGAGAAAGTATGTGCACTTCAGCTGGGGAGACTTCACTGGGCTACATCTAGGCAGAAGAAAAAGGATTTCCAAGAGCCTGAACAATTCTCCATAGAGACAATGATACAGAGTCATTCTGGGGACTCTTTCCAGTAGCTGAACTCGTAAAACCTGCAGAACAGCAATGATCTGCAAGTCTTTAAGCTGCTAAAGGTTTTGTTCCTCCTACCCTCCATCTGTCTCCATAGTAGCCAGATTTGTCCCTGCGTTTCAGTGTGCTTAGAGATGCTTTGGGGGAGGTCAGCAGGTCTGTGCTTGAGCTTCCTGCAGAAAGCACCAGCATTCCACTGGAGCCTGGAGAACTGTCCTTTAAATTGTCAAAGATTTTCCAGCACTTCTCACATTATTTTGGTCTCAATTGTACTTAGGAAAACACTGCACTGAATATTGGGAACACTTTCCTTCATTTCTGTCTGCTTTTTTGTCTTGCAACTTTAAAGAAAACAAAGGCTTCAATTAAAAATTTATTTGTAAAACAAAAGCATGTAGAGAGAGAGAAGCTTTGATAAATACATCAGCAGGATCTGCCACCCAAGCAACACAGGGGATGGCCATGTTTTGTCTTCTTCCCGGAATATTGCAAACTACTGTCTCAGCAACAAGCACAGGATCAGGTTCTGCTTGTTCTAACACAAGGGGAACCACAAAAAGCCAGTGTAGTTGGGGCTGGGCCCTCTGCTGTTGGTCATTAAGCACTGACACAAATACCAAATTCTTTCTCCCCCTTCCTTTGAGCCATGACTGAGTCCTCAGCTTGAATTTCAAACCACAAGTCCTACAGCTTCCAGTAAATACTGAATATTTAAACATACGCTATTTAAAAAATTATATGGTAAAGAAATGCTGTTTCTTACAATTGGCTTGAGAATTATTAAAAAGGCTGTAGGAAAGACAGCTGCTTGTATCTCAAAGGTGTTAGTAGAAGTAAGAATCCTGGTTGCAACCAGTGTTGACCACAGTCATTGTTTTCAAGTCCTTTGCCACAAACACATAATTCTGTAAATGCAGGAAAATACCCTCTAGTCTGTTATAGTCTCCATTCCTGTATTCCACCATTTCCAGGAGCTTATTCAAGGGTTGAGGCGAGTTGATAGCTGTGGTCACAACCCAAACTTATAAAACCAAGCTAAGCATTAATCCACAGGAAGTACTCTTCCAATGGTCTTATTGCTGATATAAGCTGAAAATGAAATAAGCCATGTATAGTAGGTGAAAGGCTTTATTTTTCCATTAGTGCTGTGTTTCTTTTATAGAAGATTTCAAGAGAGTTAATGCCTTTGCTGTACCTTAGCAATCCATCTGAATGTCTAATGTCTACTTCTTCAATAATGTAACCTATTCTTGCTGTCTCCATTACCGATTACTTTTAGAAATCATATAATCATATCCAGAATCATGCTTAATATGAATTGCTTAGGATTGAAAATATAAAAGTTTTTTTTGGATTTTTTTCTGAATGCACAGCCAGAGAAACATGCTGAGATTTTGTGTGAGGAGGAATCTAGTGATGAAGAATAAAATATGAAGAATGGCTTGAGTCTGGAAATGGAAAATCATTAATGTGATAAGGAAAAATCATTTTTCTGAGTATCACCTCATAGATGATCAGCATCATGAAAGGGTATAAAACTACTTGTTTACCAGGTCTAATTTTTCATTTCAAACAGTGTTGATAGAAAAGGTAGTTCCCTTTCATTTGATGCTATCCATGTTACGCAGCTGATTTGATCATCCTTGTGTAGTTATTTGAGACAGATTTTTTAGTATTGCTCTTTCTCAGTATAAGCCCCAAGGAGAGCTTGAATTTTTGATAATAACCATTCAGCTGCTCTCAATATTTTAAAAGAACAAAATTATGGCATAGCCAAATGACTTCCAGAAGGCAATAAATGTGCTGGCTTTTTATCACCAGTAAACCCTCACATATTTGCAGAGAAAATTAGTTTTTAAAAAGGAGAATGGACAAGGCAAATACCAGAAATACAAACCTGGAGCTCAGGAGAGTACCTTTTACGGAGATCTACTTGGAAGAAGTCCGTGGGAGATGATCCTGGAAACAACTGATTCTCCAGGATCAGAATCACCTCCTTTAAGCTCAAGAACTGTCCATCCTGACAAATGGAGTTTTACCATCCTGGTACATCTCACACATACAAAGATGGTGAGAGGTTAAAGGTTGGACTCAATCATCTTGGAGGTCTTTTCCAATCTTTATGATTCTATGGTTCTGTGAAACATAAAAGAGGTGGAAGCAGAGTCAGTTGACCCAGTGCAGGGGCTGGATAAGGAATATAGAGGGTGTCTGAGAATGCAGGGACAGAATTAGGAAAGTAGAAGCCCACCAGGACCTGAGCCTAGCAAGGGACTTAAAGAGCATTAAGGAGGCTTCTATATCAGTAGGCAAAAGAAGACTAAGGAAAATGTGGGTTTTCTGCTGAATAGGACATGCAAAAGGCTGAGTTACTCAATGCCTCCACACTTTTGTCTTTACTGGTAAAATCTGCATACAGTAATCCAAGGCCTCTGCAACCAGAGAGGAGACTTGAAGCTATCAACGTTTATCTTCAGCAGAGGGATATCAGGATAGGGGAACATTTAAACAAATGGGGCATACAAAAATCCAAGGAACCTGATGAATATATGTACAAGTCCTGCAGGAGGGGCAATGACAATGTGAGACCTTTCTCAATTCTCTTTGAAAGCTCATGGTGACTGGGGGGAGTTCTTGAAAACTGCAAGAAAGCAAATGGTAACACCTGTCTTCAAGGAGGATTCAGAGAACTGTAGGTCAGTCAGCCTTATTTCAATCCCTGAGAAGAGAAGGTGATGAAAAAAAAAACGTGGAAGCCATTTGCAAACATCGCAAGGACGGGAAGATGATTGGAAGCTGTCAGCGTGGATTTACAAAAGGGATATCATGCTTACCAACCTGATAGCCTGATAATTTGCAGATGGTAATGAAGTGGAAGGAGTCGTTGATTTACCAGTACTTTGTACTGCCCTTCAGAGGAACCTCAACAGGCTGGAGAAGTGAATTGGCAGGAATTTCATAAAGTGTGACAAAGGGAAATGCAAAGTGCTGTACCACAGGAGGAATAGTCCTATGCACCAGTACAGGCTGGCAACCAACCAGCTGGAAGGCAGGGTTCTAGCAAAGGATGTTGGAGTCCTGCTGGACACAAAGTTGAACATGAGCCCACTGTGTGTGCCCTAGAAGAAAAGAAAGTCAGCAACCTCTTGGGCTGCATTAGGAAGAGCATTGCCATCAGGCCAAGGGAATTGAATCTTCCTCTGTGCTTAGCACTGATGAAACAGATCTGGAGTTCAGTCCCAGGCTCCCTGAGACAAGTGAGACGTGAACATATTGGAGCAAGTCCAGCTAAGAGCCACAACGATGGTTAAGGGCTTGGCGCATTTGATATAGCAGGAGAGGCTGAGAGAGATGGGAATGTTCAGTCTGGAGAAGAGAAAGCTCTGGAGAGATCTCAATGGCGTGTATGAACATCTGATAGGAGGAGTAGAGAAGACACTGCAGGGTCTTCTCAATATCCAGCAACAGGGAAGAAGCACAAATTTAAATACAGGAAATTCCATTTAAACATAAGAAAAAAACCTTTTTTACTTTGAGGGTAGTAAAAAACTGGAATAGGTTGCTTCTTGAGATTGTGGATTTTCCTTTCTCAGAGATACTCAAACCCTAACTGGACATGGTCCTGAGCATACTGCTCTAGTTGACTCTACTGTGCCTGTGCTTGAAGCAAACAAACTCCAAATATGCTCTCCAACCACAGGAGTTCTGTGAAAACTTTGATTTCAGCCATGGTCATTCAAATCCAGGTTGGCTCCCAGGTTTATGTTATGCTTATTTCAGGTTATTTTCACAAAAAAACCTTTCTCCATCAGTGAAGGAAAGAAATAGTACTCCAAATTACCAAGGGGTCTTCTTACCTCAGTCTTTGCTCAACAAAACAGCTGAAAGAGGGAAAGCAGTTCTTTGAGAGAGTTTATACCTTTGATGCAACAGGAAACTACAGGGAAAAACTGAGGAAAAGATGTTGAACAATCACATAAGAACCAAGTCTTGTCAATGGAGCAGAACTCCTAAATGTGTGAGAAATAGAAGAAAGGAGAAAGTTTTGCAGATGGTGATGTTCCAAATATGCTGGACTGTAAGAAGCTGGTGACAAAAGGAAAGACTGCTTTACTTACAAGGATCTGTCTTTCTGTAAATCATCAGTCAAATACCATGTTGAAATCTGATCATCATATTTCATAATGGATTAAGAAAGGTAGCAAAAATAGGATGGTATAATAATAATAATATTAATAATAATAATATAGAAAAAGTATAAAACAGTCGTAACTCCTAGCCCTATGGATTCCATTGGCTATATTAGCCCTTAACCACCTAATGCTCTTCAGAGAATCTCAAAGCACTTTCAAATGAGATCCACATCACTGCCCCAAATTTACATGGGAAGGGATATACAAGATGGGTTGCATGTAGTGTCACCCAGAAAATTAGTTGCATGTTTTGTGTGCACATCTTTGGGTTTGTTGAAATGCTTAATGACAGCTATATAAATATTTTATGAGGTGGCCAGTTAAACAATGGCTGCTATACATTCCTCTCACATTGACACAATTTAGTAAACAAGCGAGGTGAGTGGGAGTTTGGAGCTCTGCTGCAATAGGAAATCAATCCCACTCTATGTGATCTAGGTGACTCTGCCTTGGCAGAGGAGTTGGACTAGTTGATCTCCAGAGGACCCTTCCAACCCAAACTATTCTGTGATTCTGTGTAATTGAAGTTCAAAGATGCTTGTTCCTGCTGTTGTTGTTTGGTGGGAAGGCACAGCCATTCCTTTGATGTTATCAGGATGCTCTACCAGCCTGGTCTCAACATAGGCCTGTAAATGTTCTCAATATATCCGTGTTGGTTGTTGAGCTTGGTGAGCAGAGGTGAGGGTTTAAACCATAGACACCACGTAAACTTCAACCATGCTTCTAACTCACCTGTTTCAGAGAGAAATACGAGAAACAACTGCATGGGTCTTTCTACATATCTAACCCTTCTTCCTCATTTTGAACATGGGCCTTTGTATTGCAGCTTTGTGATATTTATTTCTCTCATGGACACGTACAGGTCTCAGTATTACTGCACTCTTCAGGAATAGAAACCATTTTTGACTTACGAGATCAGTGCTCTGGGGTTTTTTTGTCTGCTTATTTTTCATAATGCTTTTAAATACAAATATGGGGTTTAATAATTTCTTTTTTTTCTATCATTTCAGAGAAAGAATGATCTCTATAGTCTTTCTTCCAATGTTTCCTTCGAAGTTAAGAGCATGCCATATAAAGTGCAACCAGAAAAGCTCCCTGAGGGAAGCATAGCAGTAAGTAACTGAAAATTATATCTTTGTGTGAAGCACATGTATTTGGTCACTCTGATCACAGCTGTGAAAGTTTTTAGAGATGAAAATATTGAGATTAATCCTTCCTGTGTTTCTAGTGTAAATTCCTGAGGGAATTACTACCTAAAGGAAATAACTTAGTTGCTTTCTGTGGAAGTTGATGATACATGATTCTAATTACATTTTAAAATAATTTCTTGCTGCACTGATGTGCAGACTGCTTTATTGCAATTAGGATGGATTTTTCACCCCAAAGAAAACAGAACTGTGAAAGCAAGTATCTAGTTACTTTGTTTGGGGTAAAAAAAAATCTGGAGGAAATTTTTGTGCAAAATCCAAAACCATGTTTCTGTCAGGTTTAGAGATCTCACTCTTCTCCCAGTCAGCAGTTCTCTCACACAAGCTTGTGTATTGTCTACAGCAACTTCTCTCTTACCTGTATTAAGCTTCTTTGATACCCTGATTTTCAGGAAGGTTTGTATGCCTTTCTAGAGTTTCCACCTCACAGCACACCAAGTGCAAGATACAAATTTACTTGGTAATCCTTAGAGAAGTGATAGATGCTAAAGTACTTGCCGTATTTGCAGACCAAGATCTGTATGGCCCTGGAGTACTGTATGAAAAATTAAATTTGGAGACATAAGTTTGATTTAATTGTTTGCTGGTGCTGAAGCACTGGGTTTGGGAAGCAATTAAAAGTAATTTGCTTCTTATGGTGTCTAATATCGTGGGTAAAATTCACTCTATTTTGTCATTACTGATAGAAACAAGTAAAAAATGAGTGCAAAAATTGATTCTAATATAAGAGTAATCTGAAATTTTAAGGCTTAATGTTCTCATCTTTATAATGATTCATCTGTTACAGTCCTACTTTGAAAAGATAAGCTCAGTTCAAACTTTGCCAAGTTGAACTGTGGTGAAAATACATCACATCAGTCTGTTGAGATGTAGTAGTAGGGACAGAATGTTTTCTTACCTAGAAAACCAACAGAATAATACACATTATAGCTTACTTTGAGTATATTTTAGAGGATACAGGCTATAAAGCTTTGTTTTGTACATGCACAGATTTCGTGGTTGATTGATACTTGCTCTGGAAAGACACAAGGTAAAATCTTGGTTCTATGTGCACAGTGCCTCCAACCTCCATCATCAGTAGAACCATGATTTCACTAGAGAGGATTGGTGCTTAATGCAGTATTCATCCAGAAAGGTTCAAAGGCACCAAGCTGACAGATATACTCGGGCTCCTTTTATTTTCTTGCAGCATGTGTTCCATATCAGAAACACATGTGCAGAATTCTGTTGATAGTGGGGCCTTCATCTGGACTGAAGTGCTTTTCCCCAGGTGATAGCCTGCTGTTCTCAACAAGTGTCAGATGATCTACCAAATGATCAGATAAGCATTTCATTCTCTTACTTCAGCCAGTATAATGCTTGTTATTTGCAGCAGATGATTTACAGCAAAATGTCTGTAATGGCAATTGTAAAATGTTGAAAAATGATAACGCTTTTATGTCATTTCATATCTGGACATGGCAGTGGATGCTTGCCAGCTCTACAGCTTGATGTGTTATATGCACCAGTTCTTTGATGTTCCACTTCCAAGAAGAAATATTTCCTTGAAGTTGGGCAAAGCTTAATATTTTTGCTCCTTCTGAAAAAGATCACTCGTTGTGTTTTAAAAACTTCCAAAGATTTATTTCAAGGTTTATGGTTTTCTTTCAGACAATGAAAGGGTGGAAGTGGATGAAAGATTTAAACATTTTTAAAATTAGTTTTCAGAAGTATATATCTAATAATCAGGTAGGACTTTAAAGTTTATATAGAGAAGATAATATATTTAAAAGAATAGAGCATATGTCATTCATTTAATTCATATAGTGCTGGATTCCAATTATGCAGGCTGATATTTACCTTTAGTTTTAATGGCATGAATAATCCCATACACATCAGTAACCTGCAGAGTCATGTAGTCATATTTGCAGCACTGAGGACTTTAATTCCATCATCATGGAATATAGGTCTTGGACACATGGATCTTGAACACAGGGTCATGATACAAAGGTGAAATATCATGTAAATGTAAGAAAATCTGGATCTTTTATAGTAAAACATTAGAGTGAAAGTGCATCAAATGGAAAATTAGTGTGGAGCTTAAACCAGAATCCACTGACATTTATAATAGTATTTCCATTAATTTTGGTAGTCTTAGAATTGCAACCATACATTATACAGCTGGTTGGATTTCCTTGCTAGCAGCTATATCATTCAAGAAAAAATTTTCATTTTTTTGTTACAAGTATTATTGTGGTAAATAATACCATCTTGGTAAATTTCATGTGCAACATTTTATTGCAAAAAGTACGAAGCTAGAATAAGCAGCAATTCGCTCTACTATAATTTATGATTCTTGAGCCAGTTTGGAAGTTTAATAAAATATTATTGCTTTTCTTAAATGTTTGATGGAATTTTCATTGTGGATGCCTTTAGTCTGAACTGTTTGACCAGTGTCCTACAGTGAGTAAAACTGGTTTCAGACTAAGGCCTGTAACTTTTTTTAGTTATTACATGGTGATAGTACTTTAGTTTTAGACAAGCGTATATTCCTCATGAAATATATTTGCATAAACATTTGTAAAGTCTAAACATAAATGTGACTTCAAGCTCAAGGGAGCTTTTACATTCTATTCTGAGCATTTTTTGAGAACATATAAGAACATCATGCTGTAAAGGTTGGATGGGGACGTGTAGGAATACAAAAGAATTCCTGTTTCTCAGCCTCTGTAAACAAAATTGCTGAAGACTAAAGGAAGGTCATCATGGGCAGCAAAAGTAGTAGCAGTGGAATAATAATTAATTTAGCTACTGTTCCTTAAAGTAGCAGAATAAATTATGGATAAGTTATTTTTATTTTTTAAAGTGTGTGTTTTAAAGAACCAGGGAGAAAAGAAGTGACTTTGTGAGAATCCCACTAGCATGCACTGAATTCTGACCACAGATGCTGGAAGTTTGCACCAGTCAAACCTTATTCCCATCTATATACATGGAACTGCTGGTGAACCAGCAGCTTTCTACATGTGCTTCTCTCTACTTTGTGCTCCCTTCCAGAGGGATCAAAGACTATTTTGAAGACACACTGAGTAACACCAAAACCTGAAGCAAAATCCCAACTGTACGAAATACAGTGGGAAAAAAACCTAATAATCCTTTTATCTACTTACAATGTGCTTAACTGGCACCTTTTAAGAAAGGAAAATAAAAGCCTCCCCAGAAGAATGCTTTCATAAGCAACAAGTGACTTTAATGGAACCACAAGAGGGGTTATGAAGTCAAGACTATCAAGACAGCATCTGTGCTAAGACCAGCGTGGATTTTATTTCCAATAGCAAACAAAGGCTCTGTCCATAACTCTTGGGTTGACTTCACCGTTGTCTCAGTGCCTGAGGAAGATGGCATTCTTTGGCACCCTTTGCATACAAAAGGTGTGAGACATTCTGCGGTGTCAGAAGTCAGATGGCTCCTCTCAAGTGTGTGAGCTGTGCTTTTCACCCACCTGACAGAGAAGCAAGCACTGTTTTCAGTGTTCAGCATAAGGTCTTGTCCTGAACGGAATGGAAAGCCAACACGCATCTGAAGTACAGTGTCAACATGCAACACTTGTGTAAAAATTCTACTTCATATTGGCCACCTTAGATGGAAACATTCCCTGGCTCTGATCCTGCAGTACTAAACCTACCACACGAAGAACAGAAATCCAAACTGAAAATACAAACTTGTCTTAAATCAAAATCACATGTAAAACTGTTGTGGACAGCATGGGGTGAAGAAGGGACAGTCCTCTGTAAAAATGGTGAAACAAGGCAGGCAAAACTGAAGGAATGTTTTGTTTATTTCTTTCCTTCCAGCTTCCATCTCAACTCTGCGGGTGTTCAGGACTTGCAGTGTCAAACTGTTCACTAGCAATTGCATTAGTAGCCTTGCAAGTCTTTGTGTGTAGTATAAAGGGTGGCAGCCCAAGGACATTATATCCTACTGGTTATGCACACAGGCAGGAGTGAGACTGATGCCTACAAATAATCCCCTGCTCAGGAAATAATTCTCAAGTACTTAGCACATCCGTCCCCTTGCTTTTAAAACCTAAGACAAAGAAGGATTCATGGGAAAAGGGTGTGGGTGTGACAGGATGGTTTCAAGATTTTAGCAGGCAAATATTTCATTAGCATTGGCTGCACTCAGGCTAAAAGAGAAGAGAGATGTGCCAGCTTTGCAGCAGCATTCTGCTTGATACAGGATAGACCTAATTTCTGCTGTCTGTTTTGCTCATTGCTGATAATCTAAGGATTATAAACATGATACCCTGCTCTTCTAGAAGATTACAGTTTCTTGTTTATGTTTCAACATTTGTCAAGCTCCAGCTGAGCTACTGAAATTAAACCAGAATTTGCACTTAACTGACTGTGAAGGCAGAATGACAGAAGGAGGAAGGGAGAAAGGATTCTGAACCCAGGCAGCACAGGCAAGGCTGAGTGCTGCTACACCACTCATCATTATTTAGCATCCTCAGGAAGATCCACGTGTCCTTATCTGGATCCATGCTGATAGGTGCTCTGTAGATATCAGAAGAAGAGCTAGCTTGTCTTACTGTTTTCGTAGCCTAAGAGGAAGGCAAACGCAGTATAGCAAACATCTAGGAAGTGGCACATAAAAGAAGGCATGGAAAGGCAACATGAGTGCTTGTAGTTTCATACACTACTATCAGCTTTATCCAACACCTGATGAAATCTACCATCCCTAATGAAATAGTCTGTTTCCACTGATTGCAGGAGGATCAAACATGCTTTGAAGTCTGGATTGACCCTACCTAATTTTGAACAGTGAACTGGCACACATTAGGAGTCTAGTTGTTGCTCTGCTCCTGTGCAATCATATGCAGCCCTACAAGCTATTCAGACCCAAACACCAGGCAGCAGCTTACTTCACATCTGTCTGAGAGCACCTGTGGTGCTGAAGTGGTTACCTTAGATTGGGTTAAAGTGGACTTGGTGCCCAAGAAAAGAGATGTGGTTCAGTCAAATACTATCTGAAGAAATCTGTAAACCAAAAATTCTTCCTACAGAAGTACTTGCCCACTCAGATAATTTCCATGTTCAGAATGTACCGTTTCAGTAGACTGTTGTCATGGTGTAGGAATGGTACTCCCCAACTTAGTTCTCCCACTGTGACTCTCCGAACCACACACCGCTTGCTCACTTCCCCCCTTTCCCCTCCCTCTCACCCTGCAACAAGATGGAGATACAAATTGAAGGTACAAAATGTAAAGATCGCAAGATGAGATAAGAACAATTTACAGGAAACGGCAATGAGATAAGAAGATTAACAGTAGCAGCAACAATACTATTGACAGAGGGTACAAGAAAGGAAAGATTGTCAGGGAAAGTCCCTGACAGTAGACAATACCGGCAGCGCCCTCTGCCGTGCTTACTCAACTGGGAGGAACTTTGGAAGAGACTCCCTTCACCTGGCCTCAGCAATAGTGTGAGGTGGTATAGAGTAACCTTCAGGTCCTGCCCATGCCCCCTCCAGGCTAGTCCAAAAATTAACCCTATTCTGGCTGGGCCCAGGATGACTGCCCGTCTATCAAGCCATCCATACCTGGCCAGCAGCTTGTCAGAATCTTTTTGTTCTGTTTTACTGATGTTCTACAATCCACCCTAAAGCAGCAATGCTGACTCCCATTTCCTTTTGTATTTATCTCAGTCGCATTATGCCACCTAGGAATTTGGCTGAAGCTATCAGTAGCAGAAATGGCAAAATAAAGTGTTTGCATGTAAATGGGTCTTTCCTGTGGTTTGGTCTTGCTGTAAAATGGAGTCAGTCATTTCATTAAACTTGAGACAACAGAAAGCACTGCCTTTTATTTTTGCTGCTGTTTTACAAATATTTTTTAAGATGGTTTTGGTAAGTGGTCTTTCACATTAGTGCTCCAGCTTCACAGCAACATGCTCAGGGCAAATGATAGTGTTAAGAATAGAAACTGTAGTGAAGCTCAAATCTTAGATGATTAAGATATGCAGTCTGTATGTTGACAGTGTCAGGTCCTTTCCAAACAGTAATTAAAATTTTTAACTCTCTGTGTGTAGTACCTCAGAGTTTGCCAACAGAGGAAGTGCACATTGTGAATGAGTTGAGGTTTTTTGAATCAATCCGGTTTTGCTGTCTTGGGGCCCATGAATTTTCATCAGCACTTCCCAACTCTTGTGCTGTATGTGATCAGGCTTGCTTCAGGGCAGCGTTCATGATTCTCAAGCAGTAGAAGGGAGATGCTTTCTTCCTTGGACAGCTGAGCTCATTGTTTTCTACAGGCTTCAGGCAGCCCCTTGTAACTGCATGCTTTCTATTTTCCCTGGTCAGTTAACCTTTTACTTGAATTCATCTTTTTCCTTAATTGGCTTTTCTCAGTGTAGTGGTTTTGTTCGCATTTTTTATCTTCTGTGAGATAAGAATTAGGAGGAATGCAAGGCAGGCTCTAAACTTTAAAGAATATAAAGAAATTTATAAACAGAACTAAAAGAAAAAGGAATAATAAGGGTCAGAATAAACCTTCAGAACACTTCTCTTCCCCCCATCCTTCTCCCTTCTCCCACTTACAACATAAAGGCACAAACTTGGGATGATTACAGTCAGTTTACCACCTCTATAATAGTCTTTCATCAGTTCACTTAGGGAGAGGAGTCTCTGTTGCCTTGCTATAGCAATTTGTCCACAAGAAACTGTTTTCTTATGGCTTCAGTGTCACAGCACAACAGCCGCCCGGGGTGGTTTTCTGCTGGCATATGAAAGTCCTTTCCCTCGACTTACAGCTTTCCCCACAACTGTTTTCGAGGGTTCAGTCTTAGCTAATGGGGTACTATTTTAAGGATGAGCTGTTCAGAAGCAAAGGTTCTCTTCATCTATCTCTGAGATCATCTTCATCTCTAGGAACAGAGGTCTTCTTCTTCCCTGGGAGCAAGGGTCTTCACTTCATCACTATCTCTCTCTGTTCAGGCTTCTCACTGGATCACAGCTACTTCAACATTTACTTATTTCAGCACAGGCACCTTTGCTCGTGACTGCAGTTTGAATGCTGTAACCCCCCATGCTTTCATGAAATTACAAAAGCGTTCTCTGATGTATCATAGTCCATCACCATAGCTTTACAAAAGAATTTCAGCTTTTAGGTTTGAAGCATCTCCTCTATCTCCTCTCTCTGGGCTTCAGCTCTTTCTTTTTCACTGCCTTTGGTGTCTCTATCATGGTGTCTATTCACGTGCCTTTGCCTTTCCCTTTCCTCTGACTTGGGAGAGGATTGATGTCTGCAGGTTTCATCTCTTCTGGAGAACTTACGGCGCTGAAGGGGTTAATCTTACCCGGGCCTTTGGTCTCAGTGTAAAGTTTCATCTTAGTGGCCGCACCGGAGGGGGAGAGCCATCCTGGCCTGTACGGAGCCACAGCGCTGCTCTAATGGAGCAGGAATGGCTGAGATGTTCAGCTGAGCAGTGCGGATCTTGCTCAGCCACACTGGGGGGGCCCATCCCTGCCCGCACGGAGCCGCAGGCTGCGGCCTGGCCCCCACGGGCCAGCAGCCAGGCCCAGCCCGGCCTGCCGGGCCAAGCGAGCACCTCAGTTACCTGTGTAAGGGCCAGAAGCAAGAGAGCAATTCCCAGGCTTGTTCGTCTTTAAATGTGTTTTTTACAGAAGTGTGTCTAGGTTCTTAAGTGGCTTAACAGAGTTGTCAATATTCAAATTAGCCAATTGATTAGTTCTATCAGGTCTGGAGGAAGTTACAACAGCCCCTTGCAAAAACATCACTTCGGTGGCTGGTGGAAATTTTTTTTCTTAACTAAAACGCCGAGCTGTGCTAAACCATGACACTCAGGAGGAATCTCTGCAGACAGTTCAGATGACCCTTCTCTCATTTTCTCTGCCCTTGCATTTTAATGCCACTCTGAGACACAAGCAGAGTCATTCAAAAACATTTTATCCTTACTAAATGAGCTCTGCTCTAGCTAAATCTAATGATGCAGAGAGGCTACGAAATTTTGCAGTGGTTAAGAAGCAACCCAAAGAGGAGGCTGGCGAAGGGAGTGGTATTCCTGCACTGGCATGATTAATCACTTGATCACACGATCAGGGACATAAGGGTGAGATTTCATGGGTTGTTTTATTAATGCTTTTTGCCTTAAAATAATTATTTCTTGCTTTAATTAGCTCTCATATTTATTCTTTCTAGATGTTATCTTTTTGAAATATTTTCTTATGACTATTTAGAGCTGCTCCAAAGATGTATATTAGCTGTGTTTGTTAGATCAGCAGTGGTATGGCCAGCACTGCAAGTACTTCATTGTCGGAGCCAATGTTAAAGTGTAAAAACCAGGACTGCGTGGTGTCTTGGAATTTTCTGTGTAACCCTCAGTGTAAGCTTTGGTAGAAAGCAAGTGGTATCCTACGTAGAAAGTTTGTCCCTGCGTTTTGTTTCCTGGTGAGGGATGCTATAAAAAATATGTGCATCACTAGAGCTCACCAGACTGCCATCTCTGTAAGCACTGTGTCAGGGTAGGGAACAGTTGGCTGCACAGATGAAGTAAGTGAAAAGGACTATTCAAAAGTGTCTTCCAGTTAAGCCTGACAGTAGCTGGAAGACAGATCTACTGGTACGTTCGAAATGAAAAGTCTATGAAAGAATGCTGATCACAAGAAAATTGAGAGAGGAAAGGACTGGATGTGGTAGAAAGGATTAAATGATTAAATCTGTCATCTTCAAGGAGAGAAGAGAGAGGCACGAGAATGGAAAGAGTTTTGAGCTGAACTATAGAGTTATGTCCATTCTTAAAACATAGGCTGCTGTTCCTTAAATGAAAAAATTACAAATTAGTATTGTGTTAAATTTCTAGTGCATCAATCACTAAGGTAGTAGCGGAAAAAAAAACATAGGAAGAAAATTTACAATGAGTGCAGCTCAGGGACTGGGCAATAGCCCAGAAACTTATTAAAACAAGTAGATTTCCTAGCTGTACTTTGAGTACAGAAGAGGAATATCATTCGAGAGTTTATGTCATCAGTTTCTTTGCAAACTGATTTCATCATGTCATAAAGCAAGTAACTCCCATCTGTCACATACTTATCCTGTTTAAGGGAGACTAGGAGTAGATGAGAGAGGTCCAAGAGAAAACCCCAGAGAGAAATCACTTCCTAGGCTAACAGCAAAGAGAAAAGTTTGAGAAAATAAACTAAGACTGAAGGGATATAATTGTGTTGGAAGAGCTAAGGAAAGCTCAAACTCATTCCTTCTCACTTGGGAGCAGCAGGGACAGAGCAAATACTCAGTGCGACTGATGGGGGAGCCTTCCAAGCAGAGTCTGAGAGCATATAATAAATTTTGTACAAGGTACGGAAAGGAGAGTGAGGAGGAGAGTGTGGATGTCCCCAAAAGGAGAAATACAGAGGGGTTATTACTACTCTTTGTCCACATGAAGGTCTAAAGAGAGAAGTTTGCCAAGTCAGTTAAAACCTTTGATATAACTGATGTTAACATCTGCTGCTTTGTAGAGCCTCAGACAATGAGAGAGCGCGTTTCATGCTTGTTTCCCGTTTAGGTAATAGTATGTATGCATGGCTTCTTTTAAAGAAGATAATATCATACTGTGCATTAGGCTTTATCACAAGGACAGTGCTTGAGTTTCATTTTTGGACTGCTTAGCTGAAATGCAAATCATCGGAAAAAATGTATGCTGGTATGTCAGCAGAAATTAAAATAAGAAAAATGTAGCTGGTATCTACTGTGTTTTGAATTAAGGGTTTGGGCCGAAGTCAGCCATTGTTTCAGAGTAATTCTGTGCAGTTTAGTGTAGTGGCCTAAGCTGCATTGGCATGTGAGCAGAACTTTGCTCCTTGAATGTTCTTGAAGCATCTGCACAGAAAGGCATTTTTTTGCCACCCTGTATTATGGGAAAACTATTTGTATGTCTGATACAACAAGACTTTTATATACGTGTGAATTCCATTTCTAGTAATTATTAACAAGTGGAAAGAGAATAAATGAAGCCTACATGGGAGAATTTTGTTCAATGTGTATTTCTAATCTGCAAAATGCTGTTGAAGTCAATGCTTCTAACCTCTGTATTCTACTGTCAGATTTGCTTTACTTGCTTCATTTTTCTTTATTAAATGTATGCCTTTCATTGCAGATCAGAACATCTGTCATTTGGTCCACCCCAAATGTCTCCTTTGAGATCCCTTTATGGGTTATAATACTAGCCATACTTCTTGGGCTGCTAGTGCTAGCTCTGCTGACCCTAGCTTTATGGAAGGTATGTTGCATTTTTTCTGTTACTGTTGCCTTAAAAAAAACCCCTTAAAGATACTGGAAGATACTAACAGATAAAAAGAGAGGCTAGAATTTTGTGATCTTTAACAGTTTGAAGCAAAAGCGACAGTCCACGTGTCTTTTTTGTTTTGGCCTTTCTGACGTGCTAGTGTCATTGACCTTTATGCAGGGAACTTGTTCTCAAAGTCCTCCTTTATTATTGAAGTCCAGTTATAAATGGGCATACAGCGTTTGGCTCTGTTTCCCAAGACCTATGATCCTCTATTTCAGGATGTTTAGGTTCAAAAAGAAGTTACTCTAACTTTGTTTTCTCTGAATAGTTCAGGAATTTCCAGTTTTTGTCAGCATGGAACAACACTACCAGTTCTGAGAATTAATTTTTAGACTATTTCCTTTTATATTAATATATCATATATTTTGGTTTTTAAAGTTTTCTAATTTTGTGTTGGTTTTTACACTCCCTTCACAAGTTTAAGACAAGTTACTGGAAACTGCTATATTACAGGGAGCCAGTGTAGCTTTTGTCCATCCTCTCAGTTCACATTAAAAATAAGATTGAAATAATTCCTTAAGTTAGGATATGGCTCATCTGTCGTTAGCTGCCTAAAGGTTATGATTAGGTGTACAGCCTATGCTAACTTCCCAACTTCACCTAGTTAGGTAGCAACAGCAGCAAAAAGCTATGTCTAAACATGCAAGGAGAAGAGTAATTACCTTTTAGTGGTACCTTCCTTTGACCATTTGTGAAATTTCAACCTTTCAACTAAAAGAGTGACTTTTAGGCAGTTAAAGTAAGGTGAGAGGAATCTCATCTTTAGTGATCTTTTACTAAGTCACAATACTGTCCTGTGGACATTTCCCAACACGTATTACACCTCTCTTACTATTACTGCTTGTCAGTATAAATCTCTTTTCTGAATGAGCACCTCGTTGAACTGAGATGAGCAGATTTCTCATTCTCATCAGTCCATATCAGCATTCAGACCAACTTCACCTCTCCTGCAAAGACATCTGTCATATAATTTGGATTTTTAAAGCTGTGCTTTGGAACTCAACGCCTTGCATCTAAAACTTTCATAGGGAATGATTTGGATAGAAATAAAATATCTTCACAGTCTATCAGCCTGCCATACACTGTGTCTGACATTTCAGGTTGCCTGAGTGAAGAATCAAACAGCTGAGGTATCCTGTGGTTGTCTTACCATGACATCTTTGTTTCTGTTGATTGTTTTCTGCAGTGTGGCTTCTTTGACAGAGCTAGACCTCCTCAAGATGACATGGCTGACAGGCAACAGCTGACAAATAACAAGACTACTGATGCATAAAGGAGGAGAGTTACAGTTCAAGTCAGAATACTGCCTGAGACTGGAAACACAATGAGGATTAAATGAAAGATTCCTTCCACCAGTCTTCCTTTGTACCTGCAAGTGACATGTTGTCAATCTGATCTATGCAATGTTCTGAGAACATGCCACAAGATGGCCATCCTTGCCAAAGAAGGCAACTTTATCACTGCCTTATAAACATAATCATCACTGAACAGAACGTTTATCCCATATTCCAGTCAGTCTACGTTTCAGCAGATGCTTTTGAGCACGTGTGGTATACTGAGATGCTTCCAGAACAAGTCCAAATCTCTCAAGGAGAGAACGCCTTCATTGCTGTATTGTCTAGAAGATGAACCAGGACAAACCTTCTGAACGCTACTGTATCATGCAAAATACCTTTGAAACCTCCCTAAGAACTTTTATGAACTTACGGCTCAGGGAGACCGGCAATATATCAGTACTGTGAAAGTACTTCTGAAACACTAAGGTAGTCTATAAATAAGTTTATAGATGGGGCACAATTATTTATTTTTCCACCTTTTTGGAATAAGTATCTGATATAATCATCAACATAGATTTTGAGAGAAGAAAGGAAAAAATAATAGAAATCATGTACTTACTTTGCATGTAAATAGAAGAGTAAACCCATTGTACACCCAGAACACAATTTCCTTGGCTAAAAGGTGTTTTGCAAA
Organism: Rhagologus leucostigma; assembly: GCA_013397725.1. NCBI lineage: Eukaryota > Metazoa > Chordata > Aves > Passeriformes > Rhagologus > Rhagologus leucostigma. The sequence goes on along the minus strand of VZTD01002528.1, from coordinate 195,043 downwards.
GCAGAAGATTTATGGAACACTTTACAAGATGAGACATATGATAAGCAAGTACACATTGTATCTCTTTCAGCTCAGAGCTGGCAGTATCACACCTAGATAACTAAATCCATGCACAGTATGGAGCAGGGATGAGTTACCCTGTCCTTGCTTTGCTGATGGCTGGCAGCTGTACACTGACACAGGATACAGTCATTTCTGAAACACTGTTTTAGTTTACACAGCCACACTGGTGATACTGAAAAGGTTTGGGGGGGTTTGGGGCTGGGTAAATTTTCTTGGCCATTGCCCTGTTATTTTGTTGAAATTGCCTCTTAAAATGGAGCAGCTACTGCCATAATTCTTCACTTAAAGAAATCTTTGTCTTTTTCATTTTTCAATCTGGCAGCATCTTAAAAGTAATGCTTTTGGCAAAGTTTAGGGCTTAATAAAATTATTTTTTAAGCAAAGTCTTGCAGGAAAGGGTGGCAGGATTTGTATTTAGGCAGAAAAATAGGATGCCAGCCAGCCGAGCATGAACAAACAGAAGAAAAGAGGTTTTGAGGTAAAGAGTAAAAATATACACTTAGTATTTACTATTTTTTTCTGTGTTTAGGATTCTGAAGAAGGGATGTTTCTTTCCTTTCTATCAGCAAATGGTCTTTATCTCAGCAGGGGCTTTAAGCCCTGATCTGTGGAAATTTGTATGTCAAAGCTTGAGTCTTTCAGTGCTGCCTGTGAGTGTGAAATTAGCTGTATTGTGTAAAATTCGGGAGGGATTGTTCATTTTATGGAACATACACACCAGTTGCCTTCTCCTGAGTTCCTTTTCTTGCCAGTCCATCTCAGCTTCTCAGCTGGTAAATGGCCTCATCCATTTTGCCACTTTCAGGCTCCTTTTAAATCAACTGCGCTTCTGCTTCCTAATACTTCAAGGTAAGAGTAGTCATGAGACATTGTCAGTTCTGTTGGTCTGACACAAGACTTCACAGTTTTATCGTTTCTTGCATGCAGACTGACCTGGGACGTCCAAGCAGGAGCTGTGTCCCATCTTCATATCTAAGGCAAACTTGCAAAAAGACCTTTATGGAGTCTTTAGCTTATCAGATGCAGTGTGCCCAGGTCACAAGACTTGCCAAGAGGAGACAAGTGCCTCTGAACACAGAGGTGAAGCACCTGTGTGCTTCACACAAGCGAGCACCTGTGTTTCCTAGGGATGGGGAGGCCTGACAACTTCCCAGTCCCGTAGAAAACCATTAGCAGACTCCTTCCCCCAAATGGTTTTGAGCTGCTCCCTTGTAGATTAGAGACACCAGCTGATAAATACCACCACAAAGAACGCCTGTCCCGTATTTGCAGACTTCTGTATCCCATACATTCCAGGCAAAATCATCCTTCCATGAAAAAAAAAGTGAGCTTCCAGCTTTTGTAAATATTTAATTGTGTGTAGCAGCTTCAGAAATAATAGCAGCAGCTCATTGTAATCACATCATCTGCACAACTCTGATGAAATAGCACCGTAAGAAGATACTGAACTTAGGACTTCTGTATGTGCAATACTTTATATTTCTTACATACCTGAAGCATGTTTACACTGGCATTTGTGGTTGTTTTTTAAACTTTTGAATATACTGATAATGATTACAATAAAGGAAAAAAAGGAATAGGGAAAAAAAAGAAAACAAACACAGCACTGTTCAGTATTTCTTGCAATGTGTTTTCAGTCCTACATTATTCTGAGGATGGGGACTAGGTGACCTAATAAGTTCTTTGCAGTTGTAACTTCTACAGTTCACTTTTGAGCAATTACTCTCCATTTTAATGATGGGCAAAACATGTTCAGATACTAAATTTAAACAAGAAAGAACTTCAGTGACTGTTGGGCTGGCTGGAATCCATTGGCTGCAGCTGTGTAATGTCAGTGGAAACCAAATTAGAGGCACATGATTTGACAAACAGTTACTTTGAGGAATACTTTGTTTTATATTTCTACATCCTTGTAGATTAAACTTCCCCCGTGGAAATGTTTGGAGTTGTGTGTTGTCAAGGACTGTAGTCTATTCCCAGCATTTGTGGATAGTCTTGGCTGCAAATTGCAAACAGCTTTGTGAAGATTTCTGGGTTTCAGTGCTTTCCAAGAGTGTTTATTCCCTGGGGAGATTGCATCCTGGATGTGGACACTAGCAGGCAGTTGACATAATCTTTCCCCCCAGTAAGTTAGTAATGTGCTGCATGATAACCTCTGCCACATCCCTACATGACTGAACTTTTGTTTCAGTGATGTCAGCTTTATAATGAGTTACTAAATGCAGCTTTCTGTAAAAGTAATTCAGTCTTATGCTTCGCAATGTATGTGGCGAGCTGCTAATTGCAGAGAACACGGGAGCAGTCCAGAGAGCAGGAAAAACAGAAGATTACTTAAAAAAATAGTCTTTTAAAACTCTTTATTGCTATGACCACCACAGCAGTCTAGTAAACAGAGAGACATTTATCTTTTATTTCACATGCTTCTTTCTGAATTTGAGAAAGGCTGTCCAGTTATTTTATCCATGCAGCAGACTGTATCATATTTTCTGTTTCATGAAAATTTCAGAATTTGCATCGCAGGGATCAGTATATTTGAATATGTTTTCTCTTACTGATTTAATTTTTAAAGATACTTAGCAAATACAATTTTAATTTTACCACTGGTTAATTTTTTGCTTGTCACCATTCTCTAACTCATTTTGAGTTTTTCCTTTTTCTCACAGCTTTTACAGATTTCTCACATTAGACAGCTCTTGAAAACAGCACTGATTTTCTCTACATTTTAGCTGAGAACTTTCCATCCATTAGCATGAAGGATCTTCTGGTAGGCATAGCTTACATTAACTAAAAAGCCTTTTGGGAACCAACAAAACACCTAGAGATACACGGGGGAAAGAAAGCCGCAGCCAGCCGTGGCCTTTGGTACTCCACTCCATTGCAGGAAGCTTTTTTTTAATGAAATACCATCTGACACATTGCCTTTAGGAATTGTTTATGAGTGAGTGTTTTATTTATGATTGTTGGCAAAGATCCATATTAAAATGTAGTGTAATGGCAGTACCTCTTAACAGTAAAAGGTCTTGAATTCAGCTTGTGCAGGCACCATGATGTGACACAGCAGGAATGCTTTTAATATTGAAGGACTGTTCTTGTTTTGCCTGTGTGTTGTATTGGAGAGCCACTTAGGTATTCAAGATGCTACCCTACTGTACACAGTGATTTTTAGCAAAGAAGAATGGAAGTAATTGTTCAACTCACTTTTCAGATGGTTTCATTTGTTTTCAACATGTTATTCTACTTAACTAATGCACTACATTTAATTTGGTTGTATATTGTTCTTTGTTTCAGTGAGGGTTTGTAAAGCAGACTTTGGGAACTCTTTTCAAAACCGGACTGCATCAGACAGTGTTGCTTTTCCAGAAGCCACTCAGGATAACAGCAGCAGAGCAGAATTCAGGATGCTGTGTGAAATGGTCAGTGCATTACAGGGGCTAGCTTACTTTTCAGCAATTTACCCAAGTTCATATTCAGAGTCATATTAACAAAACATCAACCTTAGATTCTCCATTTCTCTTGTCAAGGAGGGCCTGGGTGTGCCCTGTTTATCACTGCTATAAAAGCGAAACACCAGGCAGTTCTCTCAGCAAAGCTGAGGAGACGAGGGCATGCTTTAAACTTGTACAAGACCAGTATTGCACAAGCAGTCAAACCAGGTGTATGGCAAGAGCACAAACACCATCTCTCGAGATGTTCTCCTGCTCACAAAGGTTAACATTTTCCCAGCAAAAGCACTCTGCCCATTTATTGCATTAGACCTGCAGCACCAGAAAATAATCTCCAAAGCTGCAAAAAGTTTCCATAGATTTCATATTCTTTGTAGAAATTTTACATTATGAATTTATATGATAGTTCTTGGCTCTTCAAATAGTCTTACTGATTTTTTTGTTGGTCTTTAATATTTTAATAGCATTTGGGAAAAGATAAGTCAGCATAGTAAGACCTGAAAAAACAAATTTACAGTGAAGTCTCACAGGAGACCCAGGCTTATATCTGGATTTATTTTTTTCCATTTTAGGCTTGGAAGAGGCATCAGGAGATAGCTCAGGTGGGGAGTGTTCTGGCTTTGTTGTAACAAATACTCCCATGCCAACTAATATGAAAACCAAAAGATTTCTTTCTAAAGATCCAGGTCTATCATCTCCTGTGTGCCTAGCGTATGAGAACAGGCAGAGCACAGGTAACTGACACCATTAAACTAGGGGTAGAATGAGACATTCACAGTTTGACTCAGTACACCAAGAAGAAACTTTCTTGTGGAGAAGGACGAAGACTAAATTTTCCCACTGCCTAAAATTAGGAAAGATTTGTTTTTCTTGAGGAGAACGTGACACCATGGAAGCCCTGCCCTTTAAGCACCATGGGTACGAGAATAAACTCAAGGCGGCTGGGCACAAGGGACTTGCTATCAAGCAGTTAAGGAGGCTGCAGGATACTACATTAACTATAAACAACTTAGAGAGGAGGAGGAGTCTCTAGAGGAGAAATCAAACCTTTAAAGACATAGATGTTATCACAGACCAGAAGCAACAAAAAGGATGATTAGTAAAAAGGATGATTAGTAAAATGGATGATTGGAAATAAGGCTCAGCTACAGCAGATGAGAAGTTGTGACCCCAGAATATAATGAGATTAATGATCTACTACAGTGATCTGATTTTTTTTTTCACTATGGCAAACTGATTCATTGCTCATGCAAAGTTTGAGGAAGACTATTTCCCTAGTAATTAGATAACAAAAGGAAAAATATCTGCAGCTGTGACAGGCTTACTGTGCTAACTGACTCTCTCTCATTCCTAAATGAAGGGCTGTATTCATTGGCTTTGAGAGAAGGAAGGAGGTGATAAAGACACTTGAATTTTTTTCCAGCTTCTGGCTTCACTGCTGTTTCAGAGTGACTTCAGTATTTGCTGAGGCACTGTGACATCTTTCACTGTAGTGGTACAGACTGTGCTATCCAAAGGTAATAGAAAGGCTTCTCTTTCAAACCAGTAAAAACTAAATCTTTTGTGGAAACTTTCTGTCTCTGCCTGGCTTATCCAGGAAACCTAAGGAGTAAAGTGGTGTTTAAGTGCGATGATTTTATTTAATCAAGTGTTGCTACATGCACTAAGAAGCTTCTCTATACATTTAGAAATCTTTGGTCTTTATGAACAGTTTCAAGTAGTTAAACTGAAGCAATTCTTTGCAAACAGATGAAAGAGGCACAACTAAGTCAGCAATAGAATTGAAAAGTTAATTGATATAGTGAAGGTGACAGACCTATTTAATTTTGGCTGTACTGAATGCTTGATATTTTCAAGGTTTACTAGTTCTTTAATTCTACATTTAATATAATATGGTACCAGTGAAGCACTTAGACATTATTAACAGTGATATTTGTGTTTCATGTAACAAGATACTAACAGATCAGACAAAGCAGTTACTCTCACAAGAGGAGAAAATGCTAATACCCTAACAGTTTTCAGTCCTTTGGACGTACTCGATTTTCCTCAAAGATTTCTGAAGCATGTTCCTCTGCTCTATTGAGCACTGCTTCATTAATATTTTTTGCTTCATTGGCTCCTCCACACTCAGCTGGTTTGGATAGGAGAGAATCAATGCCATCTCCTTTACATCTGCTTCTTGTTTAAAATGCTGGAGATATCTCCTGTCTCATGAACGTCTGTAGCTTTTCAGTAATTCCCATGTGATTGATGAGAATATATTCTACTTGATTTTGAGGGGAAGGGGTGTTTAGTCTCCACCCCACTTTTCTAATGCCCATATATACACAAAAAGTCAGTCCTACGGTATCTATTACAGATTATTTCACTAAGCAACCAGCCAAGTCTTTGTTCTGTAATTTAGTAGAACAAAGTAAGCCTGAGCTTGGCCCCCCAGCCATTTTAAGTAAACATCTGTGTGAAACCATTGACTCACTACAATGTCTTTAAGAGGAAATCTTGTAAAATATGTTGTGGACTCCTTACTGTCATTGCTATAGTTGTTATGTTGTGTCAAGTGTATGATCTTACGTAGATCATGCTTAGCAGATTTTATTATCTCAAAAATTCCACACTCTGGAGAGTGGGAATGAAGTGCAAGAAAAAATGTGGATTGGCTTTTACAAGCACACTCAGAGTTGGTGAACTTTTAACTAGCAGCCCCTCAAAGGGACCTCCTGAGCAGGTCTGCAGGAGGAGGGGAGATGGCAGCATGGGTTGTGAGCACCACCAGGGAGAAGCAGTGCCTGGAAAGATGCACATTGGCTCCAGCATACAGCATTGTCCCAGACCTGGCATGAAGAGGTGCTTCCTCAGCTGCTATAGGACTGAGGGGCTCTGTGCTTGGCCTCCCTTTTTCCTGAAGCTCTCTCTTCCTTTGTCTGTGCCCCTTTGCTCCCTCCCCCCGCTCCCTCCTGCAGTTGGTGTCTTGCCTACCCTCCAGCCTCCTCACAGCTCCTCCTTGTGTTTCCAGCCATTAATTCCCCCCAGCCTCCCCACACCACAGTGGCAGCAGCTCCCCAGCTCTATCTCCCCACTTGGGACTTCACCAGCTGCTTCCTGGCCCTGTGATGTGATGGGGCCCCACCTGGGCACCACAGGTCTCCCAAAGGCAGGTCTCACCCTGTGGCTAGCCCCTGCCTCCTCAGGGAGGCTTGGGCAGAGCTCAGTCCAGCCAGAGCAGATACAGCAACCATGTACTTCTCACAGGATGCTGATGGCATCCCCAAATCATTCATATCCCGCTGTTTCACACCCACATATGCCTCCCCAAAGATAAACCATCTCTCTGTCCTGCTCATGTTGCTCCATCTCTTCCCCATTTTTGTTTCTGGACTGATCCTCCATGTCCAAGAACAGTGTCCTGGCCCATTCCTTGCAGACCACCTCTCAAAACAAACTCTCCCAGTGACCTTTTACTAATTGAGCTCTGCCTGTTCCTCTTGGCTGCTAAGGCAGGCCCAATCCCCAAAGCTGCCCACGTAGTATGTACCCTGGATCTAACATCTCTCTCATCACCACCCCAGGCCCTTCAACTTGTTCCGAGTGTACACTGGGGACATGGGAGGGAAGGGATGGCCTTGTGCTTGGCTGCTGGGTTGAGCTTGGGCAGTGGGAATTGCCCACAAACTGCACGTAATTTTGGGAAAGCATTTCGTCCCTTGCTTCCTCATATGCAGCAGGGCCACCAAATAACAGTGCTGGATACATGTTGCAAATAATAAACTCTTCAGGTGGAAACCAGGACTCTCCTATTTCTCTAAGGCTGAAGCAAGCTTAAAAAGCCGTATTGGTGCTGAGTAACATCAGCCTCCATGGACCAGCTGCTGCAAGTTCAGGTGCCTGTATTGGAGAAGTATGTGACTGCTCCTTTTCTTTCCCCACAGACCCATAAAACCATATAAGGTTATTTTTTAGCTGCTTATGCTTGCATTATTTGGGCCACCAGTTATAACTGGTAAAATACAGTAAAGATGAAAAAAGTAGTAATGGATACTGTGATTTGAGCTATTTATTCATGTCAGGCTTGCAGAAAAAAGTCTGCTTATTCCATTCTCATCAATCCAGTATATATGAAGCTACTGAGCTGTCATACAAATAATAGTTTTCCAAGCTGCTGTGTAGAACAATTCAGGTGGGAAGAACTAGTAATATTAAGCACTTACCTTTTCAACTTTGGATCCATGAACATTAAAAAGGATCAAGCTTGTATTTCTTTTGAACACAGAATTATATAGGAATTAAATGTCACATCTAGAACTTCTCTAGAATTACTCTGTTGATTTTCAGCAGTGAGATAGAAATTTAGTGCCTTGTCTTTGCTCTGCTGCACACCAGGCTATTGCATTTTTTGTTTCTGTAACAGAAGAGATGCACAGCCCTGAATGGGAGTACAGATACACAGGCAACCATGAATCAGATCATTGAAGAGGATTTCGAGGAATAAAAGAGTATGTCCCTGAGCAACAGCCAAGCTGGTGTGTTGACTTAAATAAGGACTGGTTACAGATGAAGTGACTGGGGCATTGAATCCCTGCGTGCCCTCCAAAAAATCAGACCTGCCTGAAGCAGAGCAGTCAGAAACATAACACTTGACAGTCTTGGCCTAGGCATGGCTTTTCATCAAACGGAGCAGGATCACTTCATATCAGCATCCAAAGTTGCCATAAAACCACCATGAGTAGAAGAGGCTGGCAGTGGAGCCTGTGGGTTAACAATGCAGTTCCTTGTTTTGTCTGGCTTGTGTCACAGATGTAAGGATGACACGTAAAGCTTTTGTAAAAACTGTCTTTTTTTTCATGTACTCCAGTGATGTCTGCATCTTAAAAAGCTGGTCAGAGTCAATCTCTTAATTTGCCTTCCAAGTCCTGATTTTTTTGCCTCATTAGATAGCAGGCACCAGCTGACAAACACCTCAAACGCTGGTGCCCTAAAGAGAAACGAAGCATTTTTCCCTATGATCTACTGTCTTAACCATTTAGTTCAACTGTTCAGTGCTTCCACCAGGATCTGTGGGAGAAGTGCAGGATTTGAGTGTTGGCATGCCTTTACTATGTGCTAGGCATAGAGCAAATTTGTGGCAAAGAAGGCCTGCATTTCAAATATAAAATATGGAGCAGCAGATGGATGTAATAAAACAAAACCATACAGAAACAATGACATGATTATGAACAGCATAATAAGCAATGGTCATAGCAGGCCAGGGCCCTAAGCAGACTTCCTACTCTGGATTCCTAAATTGGGCATCATAATACCTAAATAGAAGTCATCTGGCCTATCAAGGCAACCTAGGGCATTTCTCTAGTTACTCCAATGCCTTATACAGCCAGTGGATGTGAGAGCTGTGCGTTTACTCTCCAGCAACTCCCTTGAGCCCATCTGGTAACATTTGAATCTGGTGCCAAGGAGGAAACAGCAGGCATCAACTTGAGCTATTTTGCCTGCCTTGCTGGGGGCTGAGACGCTGGGTGCCACTGAGATGTACTGTCCCAAGGCCACTTTTCAGAAGAGCACTGGTGTGCAAGGTAGGGGAGACAAGCAATCAGAGGTCGTGCCCAGGAGCTTATCTCAGCCCTGTGTTGCCTGCTCTGCTCTGGCTGTGCTGTGCTGTGGTTCACAGCAGCCCACCATGCAGAGGCACTACAGAGAGAGTGGAAGGGTTTGGCTGCAGTCAACTAAGTAATCTTCTGGGACTGGAAAGTTGTGGTCTGTGCTCATAGGAGTGAGTGGGTTGCATCTTCTGTATTATAAAATGCTCAATGCATGGGCATTTATGAACTCCAAGAAGATACCCACTCTCTGAGAGCCAGTGCTTGCTGTCCTGAGGTTCCCAAGTGTCCAGCATCCTTTTCTGCACCAATGGCACTAATAACTGTGGGAAGGATGACACACATGTCTCTTCGCAGACATGTCTATCACCCAGTTATGGTCCTCTTCTGAGAAGTAAATGGTTATTCACATCTTGACAGGTTGAATTAATTCTAGCATTCACTTGCTCTGCTTTGTGGCTGAGTACAGTGGCCAAGAGGCTGTTAGACATGTAGTGTCCCTTTCTCCTCCGATCCTTTCTTGAGCCTGTCAGTGTGTGACACCATCTAAACAGGCTCAGTGGCTTTGGGCCTCCCACAGACTTTGAGTTATTCTGCACCAGTTGCAAAAACTCTGGCAATGAAGTGCTCATGCTGATACATTCTGAGTTTGTGCAATAAAGCGTGAGGATCCACAGACAGCAGCAGTAGAAGCAGCACTGTTAAGGCTGGAAACCTCTGTGGGCTGGCTCCCCCAACAGTATGTGGTCCAAATTACTCTGTTGAACTAAGGCTCCTAAATTTCTCTTAAATCAGCCCTAGGTTTGCTAACAATCAGTCTAAATGTGATCCCTTGCCAATAAATGAACTTGAAGAAGCCTGGAATTCCAACTATGTTGTTTGAGATCCCCAGTGGATGTCATGGAAAGTTTACAGCCTTGCCATGTTCTGCTAATCACTTAAACATTTAACTTGTCAGATGCTCAAAGGTTCATCATTTTCATGTTCAGTTTCCTGAATTTACCAGGAAAATTTTTTCCAACTTGACCATTCAAAACAAGCAACTGTATTTGTATGTAGGCACCTAAATCAATGCTTTGCTCTGCCATGCTCTGAACTCTGATCTCTGAAAATCAGCCACTCTAGATACCTACATATGGCTTTAGGGACCTAAGTCTTGGCAGCCAAATTCATGTTTGTGATACTCTCACATGTTTTCAATAAGAATCTAAACATAAACCAGACCAAAAACCAGAGAAGTGGGGGGAAGGAAAGAAAAACAATGCTCTGTAGGATATCTATGTGTTGACATAAAATATGGGATAATCTCGTCCTACTGCATCTGTGTGTGCAGAGTTTTCTTTCAAATGTGAATTATTGAATCAGTAGTTCAGCCTGTCCTTGGAAGAGAACTACTGTATCTCACACATACCAAGACAGCAGGCTCCACACTGAGATGTTTTGCAGTGGAATTCAGATGCTCACCACACCAGCAGAAGGTCTTCGCTTGCTCCCAGGTCATCTCCCAGGCCTTCTCAAAAATGAATTTTGGTGTCACTGATGAGTAAAAGTTTTCATATTTTCTGTTCTTATGCTATTGTCTTAGCTGACCTCTGCCCTCAGGCTGCAGCTCTGGGCATCAGGCCCACTCGGCAAACTGACAGCCTCAGGAGGGCTTCTGGGTGAAGAAAATGTTAATGGTATGAGGCCACATTTGGCAGCATCTAGGAGATGCCCAGGGTTGCTGGCATCAGAAATTACTTGATCTGTTTTTAAAATTATGATTTGCCAGTGGGGTTTGTTTTTAAAGGTACAAATATGATAGGCTTCCCCACCCTACCTGCAACCTCAGGAAAAGCTAAATAGCTGCTTGAAGGTCCCTTGACAAGCTGTGCTTTATGTTTGTTCAGGGAAAATAAACCCACATTTTTTCTTTCATTAATGTGGCCAGACAGAACAACAATACCTCAGCAGAGTCAATACAATGACTGTTTTGAGACTGCTGCTGGGATTTCTCCATCCAGTAGACTGAAGTCCGAAAAAACCCCGAAGTTCTCCTAGGGTCTACACTTTCTTCTTGCAACTCCTCTCTCTGCACAGTTGGTTCTCTGGAGAACAGCACAGCTGTGAACATGCTTGGGCAGCTCCATCCACAGCTCCTCTGGGAGGAGAGCAGAGTTTGGGGATTTCTGTTAAAAGGCAGTGCACCTCAATCAGCACTTCAGCTTTTACCACAATGCTGTTAGTCACCAAAAGGTCAAAATAGCACCCATGACTGTGGTCTCCTTACCCTTGCCCTTAGTCACAGTGTCAGATAGGGTTCCCATCCTGGGGGACTAAAGGTGTTTTACTCTTTTATCATTCCTGGACAAAGGTGTAGCTGCAGGGACCCTCCAGCCTTGAAAACTAGGAAGTATTCTTCATACAAGACTGGAAGGTTATATGCCTATGCCCAAAACTTAAACTGAAATCCAGAATTATCACCATACTCTTACCAGGAAAACACTTTAAACACGTGAAAACTGAGTGCTTTCACTGTGTACCTTCTTCCTGCTGTAGAGACCATCTACAGAGAAGCATAAGAGCTGTAGAGCTGCCATAGCCTTGTACATACATGTTTGCTATGGTAGAACTCTCCCAGGCAGGATGTGGACAGAACCTCCAGATTTCAGTCTGGCCCAGAGGTTGTAGCAGGAGCTACAGAGGCCAGCGTTCCTTGCTCAAGCCATAAATTTAGGCAAAGATTTCTCTTCCTTTGTTTGCACCAACACACGCATACTCCTCTCCCATGCAATGTTAGGCAAGAAGATGAATTTCACCTAGACAGAAGCGTCTGCTGGGGTTTAGCTCTTCCATGGCTTTGTGTCTGTGACTCAGCTCACTGGCTGTTGTCAAATGTTGTATAAAGCCCTCTTCATTCTTTACATTCAGTACGTCTCAGTTTGGTTTACACCCACCAAAAATCTTTTCCATGTTTTTCTTCCTTACAAGGAAAATAAACTTGTAAAGAGGGAGAAGTGAAGGGTTACATCTGGAGAGAGTTATGGCTGTGGCTCAAAGGAACAACTGGAATGTCTGCAATGCGGAAGTTTCTTCCACAAAGCCATTTCTTTCCTCTTCTTGAGAAGTACAGATACAGGCTGCTGCTGCTCACAGAGCACAGCCCCAGTGCAACTTCCAGTGAGGAATGCCAACAGCATCCCTGCTGAGAGCAGCGTTGATGATTTACATCGGTGCTGCCCACTCAGCCTCACGCACACTGTCAGGAGCAACTCGGCATCAGAAAGTCTGCGTGTCTTGAAACTAATTACAAAAGCCACAGCCATAGTAGTAGCAGCAAATTTTATAATTAGCTAATTCTGATACTTTTTGGTAAGTATTTCTGACAAGCCAAGTGCTTATAGATACCGCTGAAGTCACTGGCACTGGGGGTGTTTGGCAGAGGAAAAGACCCTTTGTGTAGGTGGTGACTCTGAGATCAGCAGCACCGAGTCCGCCACAGCCTCACATCTTCATTCACCTGTTACAGATACTGTGTTGGAGGGTGACATCTTTCAGCTTCAGGCTCAACTCTGAATTTTGAGGAGCATGTAGAATGAAGAGATGAGAAATTAAAATACTTTTCTTTGGTGTAAATTTGTGATGGGGAAACACACATACAGAGGGTACAGCCCACTTCTCTTGCATGTGTAGGATTTCCCTCAGACTACAGTTCTCAAAGGTTGGGGTTGCCTTTTTTTTGTTCCATGCAGGTGAGTGGTATGCAGTTCAAAACCACTCCTGGTTCAAGCAAATGTAGTTTGCCATTAAAAAGTTTTTAAACAAGAACTTAATTTCTGATTCTGAGGTTCAAGTTATAGCTGCATCTGGTTTTATTTTTTAAAAGACGTTAAACTTAACCGCTTAAAAACAACCCCATTTCTGAAAAGAAGGGTCAATGTTTGAAACATTTAATATTTATTTAAGCAAAAGTTACAAAGTTATTTTAAATTAATGTGTTATCCGTAAAACCATTATCTCCTAGTTTTTTACATGTTTTATAAGTTTGTTAGCTCATAAACAAACTAATTTTGGAATAATGACATTCAGGGAAGAGAAAAAAACAAACTATGAGGCAATAACATCTACAGTGATAGATTTTCTTTTTCCATTTGTAAGGCATAGAATATTTGCAATGTACAATATCGTGCATACTGTTCTTGTTTCACTTTTCTCACAAGCGTGCCAGACTAAGGACAAGGTTCTGTGAGAAATAGTGAATTCTACTTGTTTTTAAATTGCCATTCAGCAGAAAACAAAAGCTAGCCTTCCCCATTGTGGATCTTCCTCTTTTTTTCCTGAGATATTCTATCTTCTCTTTGCAGCCACTTTTTCTTTCCTTTTCTAAAATGTCTAATATAGAACAAAACTATGGCAAAGTGAAAGTATTGATTAAAAAAAGAATTTGCTATTCACGTCAGTGTTTAGTGTATTTTTGGAAATAATTGTGAGCAGAACATCTACCAGTGTTCCAAACAAGCAACATCTGCAGTGCATCTAGCAACTGGCTTTTCAAACATTCCCATGTGTGCTTGACTTATTCCTGCACCATCTCCAGCAACTACTCCTGGTAGCTATATATGTCACTAGAATGGATGTGGAGGAGAAGTTATGTTGGAAGAAGGTGAAAAACACTTTGGAAAAACTTGGACAGAGACCTCTCCTTGGAGGAGATCTCCTTGCTCACTCTTGAAACAAATCCAGTGGTCCCAACAGGACAGCAGTGGAAGCACTGGGCTGACAGTCCATTATGATGAACCCAAAGACTATACTGTGCCTTGGATTTTGCCATTCTTCATGCTTGAGTACTTATTTGCCTCTCTTGAGCATCCAGTTATGCAGGAATTAATTACACACTATGTTAAATTCATCTGAGAGATATTTTGATTTGTCAGCTATTTAACCATCCTCACTTGGAAGTTTGTGTCTCAAATGCAGCTGTTGCTTCATCTTCTTACACTTTGCCTTTGAGCAGGGAGTTAGCTATCATTGTTATAGCAATATCAATATTTATTGTATCTTAATATTACAGTAATATTTGTGGGGTTTATGGGATTATTGATAAAAAACATTAGATAACATGGGAGCAGAACTGGATACCTTTAGAAACACACCTGCTCAGTGATGAGACTCCATTGCCAATGTTCTCCTGTTTCCAATTTATGATTTGTCACTTCTTATCTGTTTAGTTGGTAATCCACTCAATGTAAACCACTCTGATTCTGATTCACACTGAAGTTACTTTGCAGTCAAAGAACCCTACAAAATCAAATGTTTTAAAGAACTTAGCCTCCCATCAGTGCTGCAGCTTTTATCAAATACATTTATAATCTCATTTTTAAGATAAAGGTAGACAAGAACATTAGCCATACAGAACACAGGGTTACTCACAAAACTACAGGACTTACTCCAGATGGAAGTGTTTCTGATTTTAATGGTGGTGCTCATCTATAAAAGATTCAGGAGCACTGAAGACCATCCCATTGCCATCACAAAGTCAGAGCTGCTACCAAAACCTCCCTTCTTTCCACATGAAGAGTGATGGGAGGTAGGAAGAAAGAGGATGATTGTGTTTTTGTGGATATCTTGGCTCTGGCATGGGAGAACAGCAGCTGTGAGCTCTTCAGCTCTTCTCAAAGCCTTCCACAACTCTCTTAACAGGAAACGGAAATTGGAAGCTGGAAGTTGATAAGCATTCTAGCTTAGCCCATTTCTGTCATCCTCATATTAGAAACACACAAAATGTAGTGGGAGATATGATGCCTCTGTGTGAAATTTCTGTTGTAAATGTGTTAAGTGTTATAGTTATGCGTGGAGATATACTGAAACTTAAAATGGGTGCAATCGTACTTACAGTTTGGTCTTCACTCCTAAAATGGAAAGCAGCCATGGATTTATTTACCATGACAAGAATAAAACAAATCTTGCATGCAGCATAGTTTTAAGGGGAAAAGGAGAAGAATTTGATATATAACCATGCACTAAGGATCCTCATTTGTCAGGGTTTCCATTGTTTTTTCCTTTGGGAAATGTTTCTTATCAAGACAGCTATCTGAGATCTTTCTCATCTTTTCTGCTCCTTGGAATTTTTTCTTAGAGAAAATGTTTTAAAATTCTAGATATAATCACAATTTTTTCTTTGCCTTTTCAGACTCAGATATGCCCTAGGTTCTGTGCTTCCCAACACAGACTGCCAGGCAGCTGGGGGGAAAAGGATTCTTTATAAATTGAAGCTCTTGTTTCTTCTTTACTCCCTTGTCCAGTCATCCAGATTAATTCTTGATTGAGAACATAATTTAGAGCATTTATTGCTTTCCCTCAGGCCAGAGGACATCTATTTTTTAAAGGAAAATCTTCATAAATAATACTTTGCTTAAATAAATGTGCTTCAGAAGCTGAATTGTTATGAGCCTTTTCCACCCAGGCACGTGGCAAATGAGCAGCCTCATGGAAAGGGCCTCATTGCTGGGACATGAAGCCAGGACAGCAGGTTTTACTCAGGTTTTACTCAGGTAACTGTGGTGGGATGGTTTTCTCAGGTGTGACACATAAACACAGCCACTCGCCTGCGTGTCCATGGCAGTGCTATTAATCCTTGCTACTGTCCTGGCCCACAGTACCTGTGTGCTGGTGTGCCATGGCCAGGCACAGAGGGGACACCTCGCAGTACACAGGTGGCTTCACAGTGCACGTGCTGCAAGAACTGCTCCTGCCCCTCCACTCCCACCAACAAACATCACACCCATGTAAATGACAAATGTGTTGAGGGGAACAGGATTCGATGAGGAATAAGAAAGAGGGAGGAGGCACACTCCCTTCTGCTGACATGTCATCACTGGAACATCTGCTTTATGTCTGAGTATGCTAATGATCTCTCTGAAACCCCACTGCAAGACAATTAGGGCTGATAAATCACAAGGGGGTTTCTTAGGTTTTAAGATCCCAGATGCTATGGTAGAAAAAAGGAGGCAAAAAGAAAAGAATGGACACTATATCTCACCTAAAATCTGCTGAGCGCTGACATAAAAACCCCCTAACTTTAAAAAGATAGTAGAATGCCATAAAACACGAAAAGGGCAAAGTTTTTTTCCACTTTTTTCTGGATTCCAACTCATACACAAGATATTCTTCATGATTCTCTTTTTTTGGGGGCACGGGGAATTTAGAAAAGGAGCCTGGTCTTCCTAGTCTTTAGGAGTTGTGTGTATATACATGTTCTTGACTATGAACTTTTATGCACACATGAGCTTTTTCATCCAATAAAAAGTCATTTTGAAAAATCAAACTATAAGTTACAGGATGATTTCATTGCAAAGGTTAGGGGAAAGTCAGAATTGTTTGCTAATGTTTATTCTTTCTCTCTCTAGGACATAGTCGATTACAAGGCAGTATGTATCAGGGGCTTTTCCAGTTGTGTTTGTACACACTGTCTCTCACACACACAGTGGTAGAAGGCAGATTACATACTGTTTATAAAGCTAAAGCTGGACAAATTATCTGCAACAGATAGTCTGATTAACCTGAGCCTCCACCTTGCTCACAAATTTTCTGGTAGTGGATCCTGGTGTTTCAGATTAGTTTGCTACTGAGATTTGTCCAAACAAGGGACAGACTGGAGGAGCTGAGTGTCAACTGCACCACTGAGGAGCTGTGGCAGCTCCATACTTTTCAGAGACCCTGGAGGAACTGACTGAGAAGTTTAGAAATCACTGAGCAGCAAGCTGATGCACCACAAAGAAGCCACTAATATTAATGAAAGGTCAGTTTTCTCAAGACTAGTAAACATTACTTGGAGTTGGTGTCTGGAGTTTGTTGGTACAGAACCTTCTCTCCCTCCAAAGGGTTCTGAAAAAAACAACTTCCAGATCATCAAGGTCTGTTGTTTAAATCAAAATAGAGGGCAGGCTCCTGCAGGAAACTGGCACTACAGACCTGCTGTACTTCAGTGGTCAACCACTTCCTGTATTTCCTTCATTAAAAGACATGCATGTACTCATGTGATGGTGATGATGATGATGGCAATGATGATGATGATGATAGTAGAACTAAAGAAAATTGCAGTGGATGGTTTCAGTAATCACAGGTGCCAGTCATTAAAAAACCACTGCAGTGCTGATGTCACCTGGTTAGCTTTCCCTGTGCAAGGCATCTCAGTGCTGGCATTGACCTTACACCATGAAGAGCATGGCTGTCGGAGTACATAGTCCTACAAGTGCATGGTATGGTTTGCTTTGCATCCTTTTATATCTGAGTGAATTTCAGACAGTCTGGGAACTGCTCCTTCCATTGGGCTATGGGTGCTACGGAAAGCTTCTAACCTAACCTATTGATTTGTAACTGTTGATCTCCCCTCTAAATGGAGGGATACCATGTCCTGTGAGATGGAATCACCCTGTGCTCTTGCTGGTGCTAATGCAAATATGAGAGCACAAGCATTTGCTTTACTATAGATGAATCCACTCAGGCAGAACAGGACATGAATTTTAGTAAGACCATTTCCCATTGTACTGAAACACCTTGCTCTTTGCATGAAAATAAAAGACAGAAATAGTTGCCTAAGGGTCCTTCTGGCCATCTACGCTCTCTGGAGGGGGATTCTAAAATGCTTCTTGTGCAGGGGCTGGGGGTTAAGTATAAGTGAGAGGGTTGCCCAACAAGGAAGAAAAATAGGCGGTGAAGTGCAGCTCTGGAGAAGCTGTTTTCCAGCGGTCATGCCTGTTGTGCCACACTGTAGCTGTCTTTTTTAACAGTCAAGGCATGACTGCAAATAAAAAAGAATACAGGCAAGAAGGGAAAAAAATAAGTGCTTAGGAAGGAAGCAACTGGTGGATGGACTACTAGAAAGTACCTTACTATCATCTCCATAGTTGTAGTCACTCTTGTTAGCTGGGAAGGAGAACTCAGAAAGCAACTACCTTGCATGTGCCCAAAACTAAGGACTTAGAAGGCTCCCAGACATGTATTATAACCTGTAATTCTGTGATTTGTGACTAGAGATTTATCTCCAGTGCAGTGCTCCTTCCAACATGTCTGTTCTCAGAGAGAAAAAGCTGGGGATGAGGAGCACCTGACCAGGCTGGCGAGAGCCAGCATCACTAGCTCTCCAGCTGAATTCCCACGTACATCTGTACAGCACCAGACAGTACAGCGTTACTTCTTTTGCAAGAATCAAATCAAAGACATTGGTATCCAGTACAAAAATCCCATCCAACTCATCTAAATGCAGACAATATGGGGGAACCACTGGTTTATCATCTTAGTACCCTTTGACTTAATTCAAGAGTGCATGGTATTCCTGTGATTGTCGGCTATTCCCTTAGCAATTCTCTTCAACACTTGCACAGGTCTGGGTGCAAAGATTGGTCGTTTCTCATTCTTTTTCCCCACAATGCTGGGACATCCAGAACAGCCCAGTTCAAATCTACCTGAACTACTGCAAAGCATTTGATACTGTCCCATACAACATCCTTGTCTCTAAAATGGAGAGACGTGGAACTGATGGGTGGACCACTCAGTGGGTAAGGAATTGGCTGAATGCTCACACTCAGAGAGCTGCACTCAAATAGTTGCGTAATGTCCAGATGGAGACCCGTGATGAGTGGTGTCCCTCAGGGGGCCATACGAGACCAATATTATTTAACATCTTCACTGGGGACATGAACAATGATACCAAGTGCCCCCACAGCGAATTTGTGGATGACACCAAGCTGACTGGGGTTGCAGTTGATAATCTGAATGGAATGGATGACATCCAGGCGGACCTTGACAGGCTTTAGAGTTGAGCCTGTGTGAGCCTCATGAAGATCAACAAGGTCAGGTCGGGGCTATCCCAAACACGGACACAGGCTGGGCAATGACTGAATTGATAGCAGCCCTGCATAGGAGATCTTAGGGGTATCTGTGGATGAAAAACTGAATATGAGCTGGCAATATACTCAGGCAGACCAATCACACCCTGAGCTGCATCAAGAGAAGCATGCCCAGCAGGTTGAGAGAGCTGATTTTCCCCTCTACTCTGCTCTGGGTCCCCCAGCATAGGAAAGACATGTATTTGCTGGAACAGGTCCAGAGGAGGGCCACAAAGGTGATCAGGGTGATGGAGCACCTCTGTTATGAAGACAGACTGAGAGAGTTGGGGTTGTTTAGCCAAGCTCCAGGGAGACCTTATAGTGGCCTTACAGTACTTTAAGGGGGCCCTGAGGAAAGATGGGGACTGACTCTGAATCAAGGTGTGCAGTGATAGGTTGAGGGGGGTAATGGTTTTAAACTGAAAGAGGATAGATTTTGTTTATATGTTAGGAGGAAATTCTGTACTGTGAGGGTGGTGGGACACTGGAACCGGCTGGCCAGAGAAATTGTGGCTGTCCCATCCCTGGAGGTGTTCAAGGCCAGGCTGGATGGGGCTTTAAGCAACCTGGTCTAGCAGAAGGTGTCCCTGTCCATGGCAGAGCAGTTAGAACTAGATGATCTTTAAGGTTCCTTCCAACCAAACTGTTCTAGGATTCCATGAAATGATGGGCTGTGATATCTCCCAGTGTAAGGCTATAGCAAACTACTGGAGTGTTACCCACAAATACGAACTGGATGCAAGCCCCTATGTGGACAGGGTGGCTTTTGTGTGAAGTAACTGCAGATCAGCCCAGACAGTTATCCTGGTTATTCTCAGCAGAGTACAAAGCAGCTGAAAAAACACCAAAATAGTTCTCAACTCAGATACCACTACACTTAGACAGTAAGAGGAGAAAAACTACACCTCTGCTCACTGCCAGTATTTTAAAGATGACACGATGAAACTCAGAGCTGCATTTTAGTAATTTCATTATTCCAAAGAGATTGCAGAGAAACAGACTCTTTCTAGAAAGACGAGTCTGCTGAAGTTGGCTATTAACATGATATCCTAAATACCTGCTACTAAGATCCTGCTCTCTTCATAAAGAGTCAAGAGAGCATGTGAGAGAGAAGACCTGCAAGGTCACCTAGTCCATCTCCTTGACAATGTTTGTTGTTTTGTTCTTCCCTGTTTTCCCATGTCTTAATTTAAACTTGTCCTTATTTCCTTCCTCCCTATCAGCCATATGAATCTCCTTTAAATAACTGCCTTCCTCCTCGGTATCAGACCAGATAATAGAGTACATATTTCATGTCTTTCTCCTGTAGGACCTGAAATTAGTCTGTTTCCATTAAGAGCCCAATTGCAGTTAATCACTGTTTTCATCACTCTTCTTTTTTGCTTTTTCTGTGCACTTTGCTTCTATCAGCTGTGGTCAATAGTCCTCCTCTCCCTTACCTGCTCACCTGTGAAATTTTTCTTGCATTGAGTTACACAACTTTTTTAATCACCTCTTTAATGATTAGTGACTATTTGGATCTGCATCTGATTTAATTTTCAAGAAAATTAGCAGTGATGGACTTTTTGGGACAAGATAACACATTTTCACTTGTTCTTAGTCAGAATCCTGCTCTTCCTTGCTTGCAGGTTCCTTAGCTTGCTGCCTTTATAATTGCCTTGAATTTGCTCTTTCTTTCCTTGTTCCCACTGATGAACATTTAATCTACTTGTAACGCTTCCATCCTTATTTTTTTTTTCCACTCCTGGTTGTTGGCTGCTTGGCAAGTCTATCCTGGCATTTTCTAGAGGAGTTGACCTTAGAGTAACAAGTGCTAGTTACCACTAAAAACAAACGACCAGTCACAAGTAACTGCTCAGGTACTAACAACTCTTTTCTTTTACCTTATCTGCTTAATTATGCTCATTTAAAATGTTACTGAAAAATATGGCAGTTCTTCAATAGATTTCATTATACTGTAGCACAAATATATATACGTATATATCTATAAAATGTAGTATCCTTGCCAGCACTAAGGATTTTCAAGCTGCTGCCACTCTTAATACTGCCCTTTACTAGGATGCTTTAGCAGCTTTTGAATGACTATTAAGCTGGCCATCATTGCAGAGTTATATTCCAATTAACTTCTTCTGTCCCAGCTTGCTTGAAAAAACAATCCATAAGATTTTTCAGGGAGCAATACATCCTTCAGAGAACAGGCTTCCATCATTTTCTGTCAAAGAGCTTCCAGATCAAAAGCTGAAACAAAGTCTGTTGACTTTATCAAGACAAAATGCAATGACTTCACTCAAATGAAATGTTCTGATAAGGCCGCTTTTGTATTCCCAAAACTCAGCTGTGGGGAATGCTTAGTATATGGAGGAGTATGAATTCTAACTTTTCATTCCAACTGAAATGGAAAAAAATTCAGATGGCAGATATTTTTTCCCCCAGAACAGAACTTCAGCATTTCAACCAGCTCACAGCAGATTCCCATTTACAGTGCGTGGATTTCCTGTCTGCTCTACAACCTTCTCCAGGAGTTTGAGGCTAAAACTTTCTGCTCCCCTCCTCAGCAGATCAACTGATTAAAACATTATCTGATCCTTAGTAACCCAGGGCTATAATTTAGAAAAAATATAATTTCCCTCTGCCCTTTATTTTTGTTTGCCCAAGGGAGCATAGAAAAAGCAAATATTATCTACAGACATTTTTTTGGTTTTCAGAGGCCACATGCAAAAAGTTCCCCCCCCTTGGAGCTGCAACCCCTTACCCTATAGTTCTCTGTGTTATCTCGTATATCCTTCCTCTTGTTATTTGTTGTGTATCTTCCAAAATAAACACAACTGCAGAACCACAGGATAACTTCAGATTGCAAGGCTTAACATCAAAAAGTACATTGGCTTTAGGCTGGAGGCAACACTGCTGCACACAGGGTTTTGAGTTAAACCTCTCTAAAAGGCTGCTATTTTTTCCTTTCCCTTGTAAATACTAGAGCAACGTTCACAACAATGCCCTCATGCTTTTCAAGAAGCAGCAACCACTTGGTTTCATGTTTTGATGAACAGAGAATGTTCCTGCGGTGATTTTTAGTGGGAAAACTTTATCCCATAAACACATTATGAAAGAACGTTCTGGAGGATGTGATATGGTTATAGTTAGGAGGGCAAAATCCTGTTCTGTTGGGATTCATTTACATTTCTCAGATGGGAATGTGGGGAAGTGGAATTCCAGTTCAGATTGTTTCTGTGTATATCAATATGTGGTTGTGCATTGCACAAGATGGCATAACCCATATGCTCACTACCCAGCCACTCAGCAGGAAAGACATAAATGGCTTCAATATCATCGTAGAACTGTTGCTCAGTTCCTAAACAGCCTCTTCAG
This sequence comes from Rhagologus leucostigma, assembly GCA_013397725.1. NCBI lineage: Eukaryota > Metazoa > Chordata > Aves > Passeriformes > Rhagologus > Rhagologus leucostigma. The sequence goes on along the minus strand of VZTD01002528.1, from coordinate 172,717 downwards.
ATCAAGTGAAGTATCAGTTCCCCAGACTCTACAGGAGAAGGAAACTGCACATGAACTCTAGAACATCAGCAGGAAGACAGTCTATTTTAGGAGCAGAACTTCAGCTAGTAAACTCTGAAGATTTCTTGTTTTAAAGATGAATCAGGAATATATGGAAATCAGTACCATTTGCACAAATGTGAGCCAGGACTCATAGAGCAATCTGTAGGTTCTGCATGATAATGCATTTTCTTACCTTCAGGGAAACCTGAGAGACTTTGGGCAGTGTTCATTCTGCCTGAGCTCTGAGCTGGCAGGAGAGGAGCCAGCTCTTGTGTGGAAGCTGTGCCATCACAGTGGTGTGGCACTGTGACAAACCTCACGTACGCTGCCTCTCAGCACCTGGTCTGTGTCACAGTTCCTTACTGTTCACTGTAAGGTTCCATGATTCCAGCCAAACATGGGAAATGGATACAACTTTTTGCAAGGTCATTAAATAAACGAGCATCACACATTGCTGGGTTAATCATATGCCCAATATTAAGTTAGAAAAAGAAAAAAAAAGGACATAATATTTTTAAATAAAAAAGTTGTCTCTTCTAGGCAATTTTTTGACTCGTCTCCTCTCAACATGCCTCTCAAAGTTTAGTCCTACTTGCTCTCCAGGCACCTGTACAGTCTTCCCACAAAAGCAACTTGGTGTTAAAATGTAAAATGTAAGCAGGAAAGAAAACTTTCTGTGGCTGTAAGAAATCCAGATGTCTTTCAAGGGCGGGCTCTTAAGATTCCCTATTTGATACTATGACTGTTGTGAAAGAGAGAAAAAAATCAGAATTGAACCACCAGATCTTGATATTTCTAGATGTTTTCCCTGATTTAGTACGTCATCACTTGACAGTCTAATTCATGGCAGGTAGATAATATGATTTCTTTTTTTTTCACACAAAATTAATCTCAGTTACAGAAGGTCTGCAGTTCTCCCCTTCAGGTGACACTGGCTTCCACTAAGATTGGGATGGCTTTAGGCAGAATGTGCCAGTCAGTGCTTTCTTGGCACAGCTGAAAGTAAAGACACTGCGGAACTCCCTAAAGATTAGAAATATCAAGGAATACACGGTGTAATTTCTGCCTGTTTATGATATGTTATGAAGTCTCAAGGAAAAAAAAAAGTCATTAATTCTTTAATTTAAATATTGTGTTTACAATAGAATACATCATCTTTGGCCACAAATCAGGCTGACAGCTGTAGCCAGCTGCCCAGGACTGCTGGGTCTCTCAAATGCCTCTCAAAGGTGAATATAACGTCCAGTAAGTCAGAATTCTCTAATTCTGGACAGTTTGACCAGGATGGCAGCATAAATGACCCAATCTTCATTTTATACTGTGGTTGCTTTAATCAGCTCTGGAGACAGAGCTGGAAGAGAAACAGGGCCTCTGTCAGGGGCTGTAAACAGCACTTCTGAGCCACTTCACTGTCTCAAGGGTGTTTCAGATAGTGCTGTGTAATCACAGTCAAGCAGCAGAATTGAGAGGAACTGACATAATATTCAAGTATTTGTTTTCACTCTGAATAAGACAGAGATAAATACACAGATTAAAAAAAAAAAGTAAATGAAAATATTTGGAATGATATCTTGAGGCTGCACACAAACCAGAAGAAAACACTTCTTCTGTTTGTTTTGAGAATAGAAATAAAAAATGCAAAAAGTTTGGAGCGAGATATAAAAATGAAGAGAGGAAAAAAAAACAGAGAAGTGTGTCCCCAATGTAAAAAGGACATGGAACAAATTGGAACAAGTCCAGATGAGGACCACAAAGTTGATAAGAAGACAGGCTGAGAAAGCTGGAGCTGTTCAGTCTGGAGAAGAGAAGGTTGAGTGGAGATTTCATAGCAGCCTTCCAGTATCTGAAGGGGCCCTACAGGGAAGCTGAAGAGGGACTCTTCATTAGGAACTGTAGTGGTAGGACAAGGAGTAATGGGTAGAAAACTGAAAGAGGGAAAATTTAGGTTAGATATTAGGATATTCTTCTAGATATTCTTTACTGTGAGGGTGGTGAGATACTGGAACACGTTTCCCAGAGAAGTTGTGAGTGTCCCATCCCTCGCAGAGTTCAAAACCAGGTTGGATAAGGCCTTGAGCAACCTGGTCTGGTGAGAGGTGTCGCTGCCCACAGCAGGGAGATTGGGACTAGAGGATCTTTAAGGTCCATTTCAACCCCTTAACAGTTCAGGGAGGGAGTGGAGTCACCATGCCTGGAGGTTTTTGGATCTGGCACTGGGTACTGTGGTTTAGTTGTTTAGGGGTTCCAGTAATAGTGCCAGGTTGACACTTGGACTTGATCTTAAACATCTCTCCCAACCTTGACGATTTTATGATTCTGTGAACGTTCTACGATAAGTTAAAAAGTAAGTTTTAAATGGATTTAATGACACAAAAGAATTTGCTTTTATCTTTAAACCAGAACTAACAAAACGGGTGCCTGCCCTGAGGCCAAGAGCTGTCCTTGATTCTCTGCAGGGTTCTGCCTGCAGAATTTTTGTCACCGGGCTCGGGCTGTGCCCGCACCAGGGGAGGCCGGACTGAGGTCGGCTCTCGGGCAGGCGGGAGCCTGCACCGCGCCGGGGGAGCTCCGCGGGCACACGGCTGTGTGAGTGGAAGGGGACATGAGGACGCCGCGCCGCTCTCTGGCACATGCCCCAGCCCCGGCCCCCGCCCGGGCCCGCGGCNGCCCCGCGCGTGAGGGGAGCGGGGCCGCGGCCGCGGCGCGGTGCGGCTGCCGCGCTCTCTCCGGAGGCGGTAAGGACCTCAGGGAACTTTAAATAATGAAAATAACAGTGTGCGGACCCTGCACTGCAACTAGCGCGGACTAGGGAGTCCACATCGAATATTCGTACTTAAATATTAGCTGTAAAGCACAGTTTGTCATTATAGATAAACTGAGGGTTACTGAGAGGTGGAAAACTTAACATGACTCTTGTCAGGGAGAAACAGACGCCTTTAAGCAAAGTCACTGGTGTGTGTTTCTGGTGGAAAATAGATTTATCTGGTAGGCTATGACCAGTTTCATCTCTCTTTTGCTATGGAAAAGCCACGGTTTACTACATGAATATAAAATTTTATGTACTGCAGAAAATCAAATAATGAGACTGTAGGATAACTTCTTTTAAAATCTGACTTTACTATGTTTTAATCTCTGTAAAATAAACTTTCCCTTAATCTGTAAACACATCACTTATCAGATGGTAACTCTAATTATTTTCCAAACCCCAGTATAGGGGAGCTCAAAGGGAACCATGCAGAACAAAATGGGGAAAATTAAAAGATGTGATGACATCCCACCATGCACCTACTGAACATTTAAAGGCTAAGTTTTCCTTGTAAATGTCAGTCTTTTCAGGAGAATCTCATTACCCCTGCAATTTACTTAGTGTCTGCTGGGTGCTGCACATGAGCTACATCAACTGGTCCATTTCTTACTGTCAATCAGTACTTTACTATTGCACAAATAAACATCCATAGCTGAAGGTATAGTAATAAATACATTCATTGCATTTATTTAAATAAGTGAAATTGGCTTTTGGTGCTTATTCTTACTTGGAAACTAAAATGAATTTTATTTCTGCTACAGGAGATGTTTTGGGGCTGGCTACTACAAAGAAGGATGTCACAATGAGTAGAATTTTTTTTACTTGCCGGTCATGGTTTTTAAATTAGTTCCAATAATGCATACTAAATATATCTACTATACCTCAAGATAGCTTTAAAAAATAGATAAAATTTTAGGGAGTGAATTGTTAAGCAACATAAACAATACCTTAAGTGGCAGTAGGCTTATTAATAACTTCTTGCATTCTCAATCCTCGTTGTACGTCACAGGTTATTACAGTTATGGAACAGGCAAAAGGTTGAGAATAAACAAGGAAAGGTGCTAGTAAATACAAAATACACTACATTTTGTGTAGAAACACAGGCTGTAGAATTCCAGGAAACTGCTGAGGAAAATAAAATATATCGGACCATTTCAAAAGCAAATAAACAATAACCTCATTGCCACTGACATCATTGGAGTCCTCTACTGAGCAATTAGGGCACTGTCAGCTCTTCCAGTGTGCTTCAGAAATCATGCAGAGAACCCCAGTGTAAAGTGACAGAGTCATCATCGGTGTGACCGTCTCAAATCCACCACGTACTTCTGAGTATAGTCATCCAAGCACAAGCATTAATTCATTTGTTTTTCCGGAAGGAATTGAAAATAAGTGTTCCTGTTTATGTCATCAAAAGGGTTTTTTGCCCACTTTGCCTAATTTGATTATCTTACTGCTTAGGAGCTGAGGCCGAGGCTGACTTGGACACTGCAAGCAGTGGTCCTGCTCCAGCATGAGTGGGAAGCTCTTGGTCATGGTAACCATTCCTCCCTCTGCACTTGGAGGCAGCCCTGAGATCACATCTGCAAATCATTCAGATAAATGACTTTGGTTCCACATAAAATAATGTCTTACAACTGTCCAGTTCTGGAATTTATATGTGGTTAGTGTGATAAATGTTATATGATCTTGTATAAATATACACACCAGACAAAGGATAATCATAGGGTCAGTGAAAAATGATAGTGAGGAATAGATATTGGATGATAGCAAACAGAACATTTGTTGAGCAGCTCATTTGTAGTTGTCTGCAGAAAGGAAAGGGAGGGTGAGAGTCTCCCATGTGTTAGAGATAACAGCAGTATCAGCTATAAAAACTCTAGATGCACTAAAAGCAAACAGAGCCTGAAGTCCAGATAATGTAAGTTTTTAGGAAAGGCACATCTGCAATCTTTTCACTGACATTTTCTAGAAGATCACAAGAGTCAAGAAGAGATTCCTGGCGATTAAGAAGTAGCAGATTTGAATCTCACATTTTAAAGGGGGCAAAGGACAGGAAACTATAAACCAGCAAATGGAACATTGTTTGTATATAAACCTGGACACTGCTTAAGTGATTTGGCTAAAGAACACCTGGAAAGGTTCACTCTGATTAAGAAAAGCTGGAATGGTTTATAATTCATTAAGTTGTCTGAGGTCTTTAGAGATACTACTGCCATTGAGTTCTTTATAGGTGTTATGACTACTGTGAAAGATGCATTCATTTGTATCATAATAATGAGAGCATGGTTAGTGTGAAGCAACAGCACATTCTATGGGTTTTTGATGTTCCAGCTGAAGTTTCTGTGAAGCTGCAAGAAAAGTTAAATGCTAGACAGAGGCCACTGTTTTCAGTGGTAGGAAAGAGGTTGAAAACCAAAGGCTATTAGAAAACTTTTTCTATGGATTTTTTTTTAATTCTCTTTTTAAAATTCCATTTTTGTGAACATTTGGGAACATTATATTAAATTGGTTTTGAAATAAGTATTTTATTCCTCCCTGATATTTTTTACAGCAACACAATGAATCCTAATATCTTGCAGTCAGAGCAAAATTGATTTCAGTGGCAAACTCTGCTGAGATAGCAACACATCCCCTTCCAACCAGAACTGAGAATTTGGGGCAGGGACATGAATTCACAGTGAACACTCCTGTGCCCCATACAGACCTTCTGCAAAGCCAGTTGTACATTTGGTGTTGCTCTCAAGAGTGCAGGGTAAAACAGCTGCACTGGGAACAGGCATTTCTTCACCTATCCTGCTCGCTGAGGTGAGGTTTTTTCCAGGCTTTACCATCTCAGGCAGAAGCCATGTTTCAGTGGGACTCTATTCTTACAGATTTTCCTCCTTCTCTCCTGAGAGTTGATTCCAGCTGTATCTCTTTCAAGTTAATACTTACTGCGTTAGGGAGCTGTCCCATTCCACCATTCTGACAGGACATCAGTTTTGCTTTCTCCACCAAGCCCAGCCCTTTGGAAACAGTGGAGGTTGTGTCTGGATGCTGCTGGGCAAAGCAGAGCTGTCAGGAGAAGCTGCTCTGCTGGTGTATCACAGGTGCAGTCAGATTTTCTAGCCCTAGAAGATACTGTGATCCAGGAGCAAAGAGCAAATAGGATTTCTGGACACTTCTCATCCTCTAGCAGCCTGATTAAACAGGGCTGGCTGCCAATAAAGAAGAAAAACAATTTATTATCAGGTATATTGGAACCTGCTGGAAAATTGCTTACTGCTCAGCATTGTCATTAACTCAGCAATAGATTTTCATAACGTTTCCATTTTCTCAAGTTTGGGCCAAACTCATCCCGGATGTAACTTCATTAGTGCCAATACAGCCACACTGAGAATAAATCTGGCCTCATGATTTTAGGATTCTTGTATGCGGGGACTCCAGTCCACGTCCCTGTGCCAAACCATAAAAAGGCCAATCTCCCGGAGTCACCTAACAGTTCTTCCCTAAATGTTCTTCAGCAAAGACTATTTAAAATTAAACAGCTCAAGGTCAGGTACCTCTCTGGACCAGGAGCTCTACAGCTGAGAGTGGTTTTTCTGATACTGCTTGAGCCAGGCACAGAAGCAGGTATGTAGCTAAGAGGAGGATGCACAGCCCCATGCTGTATTCGCCCAGGACTAAAGCATGGCTAAAGGCCAGGCAGATTGTGAGACAATTCATTTCAACCACTTCAGATGTGGTTACCGTAGTTGTTCTAGGGGTAGAGAGATCAAATAGATCTTTCTAAGACAGGAAGATGGATTAAGACATAGAAAGCAGAACTGTCATGAGGGCAGTCAAGAATATGGAGCAGCAAATGTTCCCAGAACTCTCATTATTGACAATTTACTGTGTTAAATTTAAATAGCATATCTTTCAGGTATTGTATAAATGGAAGAAAACCTAATTTGTGTGCCCAGACTAGCAAGACTTTTTACAAGCACGGTGATGTCTCTGACACTTCATGCTAGTCTGAGTATCCTCAGGCTACCCAAAGTTTCATTCAGGTACTTGCCAATGAAAAGTATTACTAAGGTTTTATGAAGAGTTACATTTCTGAAGCCAGAAACTCTGCACTCCGTACAGGCCTCAGTACACTCGGTACCCAGCATTCCTCCTAATTAAAGTTTGAATGCCTTCTATAAAAATACCACTGATCAAGTTTTTCCATCCATAATTCAGACATGCCTTTCAACACTCTATTGTGCTTAGGTGTTACCAGTGATAAGAATAACTTTATAGTTTAGTCAGTGCTCATACTGAGCAGCAAAACCAGAAAGCATTTCCTCAATTTCTCTTCTGAGGCAGTTAAATATCTCCACACAGTCTTTTAATTTCAGTGTTACACTCACAATAATGACATTTATTCACTTCATAAGAGTTTTAAGTATGTATCAGAACACAGAACCAAGCTCAGATTTGGATTTAATTTCAAAATATTAGTTTTCCTTTAAAAAATTTATTCTTTGCCAGCGTTTGTACCAAAACAATACATTGTTTTTGTCTGTTGCACAAAGTGTTACATGTCACTCTGCACTCTCATTTTTGTGTTACTGCTCTGGGCCCTGCGTGAGCTTAAGTACTTAAAGTTAGGCAATTGCTTAAATATTTTGTGAGGTGGGAGCCTCAGGCCTCACAGAACTACTGAAGAGACATATAAAGGTTGTTTCTCTTTTAAAGAAAGGTGAATGAGTGGTGCTGAGGGTGTTTAGTGTCTTGAAATCGCTTAGGGCTTATTTATTCTTGGACAGGAAATTTCTGTGGTTAATTTTGAAGCCTTAAAGTTATGGAGGAAAAAGCAAAGACTTTTGTAAGTGGAGAAAGTACATGTTTGGTTTGGATTTGAGGGGGGTTTTTTCTGTTCTTAAGGCCAAAGTCTGAAGCTGGAAATGTCAAGCAGTTTGTGGAGTGGTTCAGAGGTCCCTCCTGTGCACTGTCATGGCTGGGACAGACCCATGGTGCTGGAAGCTCTCTCCATCAGAGGAGGTTTCCTGCTTGCTGTTTACAGTGCTAAACAGGTTGGTAGCTCATCTGGTCTTAGGGGCCTCAGCAGCCTTAGGAGTTGTGGAGATTTCCTGTGTGCCAAGGGTGCTGTGATCTGTTGCCACCTGCTCCAAAGCCCTTGTAGTCCTGAATTCTTAAAGGGCATTCTGGATGAAACTATCCCTCTTCCAGCTTTGCAGCTTGCTGGTTAAGGCAGGGAAAGGAACAGAGAGGGCTAAGGCACAGACAGTCCCCTCCAGGCAGCGACACCTTTCTTGAGGTGTCTCTTCCCTTTGGAGATAGGGCATGGATGGGACTGGTTTGTCCTGTGAAGTTTGCTTCCCTATGAGCTTTGGCAGCAGCACATTCCTGGAGAGCAGTGTGCCAATGCTTACTTTGCAAGGGAGAAAACATTAATCTTTTCTGGTTTCCTTCTTTTTGCAGTGACAGAGGTGGAAGATCCCTCGGATATGTCTGTGGTGTTTCTTTCTTACAAGTTTTAGCACTGGAAGGTGTCTGTATTGGCACAGGGCTTTACCCCTCTCCTACACATTATCATAAGACAGCATCTAAGGGTGTGTTTCTGGCAGTCCTTGCATTCTGCACCAGAGGGGGTTCAGATATGTCACATTTCATCCATGATTTATATTTTTTGCCTCTATCCACTCTTTCCCCTCCTCCTGATTGTTTATTTTACTTCTTATGTTTTTCTCAAATGATCCTTGTTTAAACCTTAAGAGGCTGTTTTCATATTAGTATGTTTATATTTTCAACGTCTGTTTATTTTGCTGCAGAACACTCCAAATGACCTGGCAAAAGAAGTAGCAGCATTTATAAATATAGCCATTACGTTAATTATTCTGATTTTTAACTTACAGTATATTTTTATGTGACTCAAGAGATTAAAACAGAAAAAATTCCAGGCCACACTTAATCAAATAAGTATTACTTTGTTTAACTGTATTATCAGCAAGTCTGGTCTTGGCGTACTGCAAGCTGACTTTTATATTTGTCACCAGAGGCTCTCAAAATTTCAGCCTACTTTTTCAGGTAATGACACTCCAATATCCTGGCTTTCACTAAGAATGTAGTAAGACATTCTTTTTTTCCTTTTGAACTTAGGCAATTTTAATTGCAGGAGGTTTTACAGAGAAGATAGCTCCTTTATGGATTTGGATCCAGATTGCTGATCGTAACTTCCATGACTTCTATAAAATACTTCCCTTTCCCTAAATCCTTTACCTAGTGTAGCTTTTGCCTCTCAGCTCAGGCTGTTCTGGTGCAGCAAACACTCTCTAAGATGATGTGTTGCCAATGCATTTCACCTCTATTCAAAGTACACTGGGTCCAGCCCTTTTTTCGCAATGGAGTTCAATGAATGAAGAACTAATCAAGCTTCTAAGTTTCTGAGTTTATAATGCAACAAAATTCTTTTCAGACTCTTATTCTAATTCTCTTGTTAGTGCTGGAAAAATGTGCAGTGTTACAGCAGTGAGTGTCATGCACACTGCAACTCATATCAGCAATACAGTTTCTCAGAGCAGCCACAGACTTTGTTTTAATGGAGAAATAACGGGGAAAAGGAAAGAGCATTCAACTAAAAGCAGCTCGTTCATGTTATGTAGATTTTGCAATGAATTTTGCATTGTGTATCCATAGATTTCTGTTCATAAAAGCCCAATGTTATGTTATATGTGAGAACTACATTTTTGATTGTCTTAGTGTAAGCCACTTATCACTCAAGTGTAGAAATGTTTTCAGTTGACCCGTTGCTCTCACTTTTTTGAAGGATTTTTTGTCCATATGGGAGTAAAAGGGCTATTGCAATGATGGTGTCAAAAAACAGAAGAGAAGAAATTTGACAAAAACATCTGAGTGAATGTTGTTATGCTGCTGTGTGCCTCTGAATCCTTGCAATAGCAGTATTCTGCTGGGGCCCCATGTTGCCACTGGCACCTTCTTTCTGTATCGTTCTCTTTTTCATTCTTTGTCATCAATTTTTCCATGCCTAGTAGAAAATAACACACATTTCTTTGGCATCACATCTAGCTGTATCTTTTAAAGGACTTAGTACATGCAAACTCACTCCTCTACTTATTGCCTGAGTCTTTCTCATTTGGACTCAGAGCTCTTTCTCAGAAAAGGTTTTTACAGTAATGAAAACCTTCTTTTTGCACTTTCCATTCAGGTTTTCTCTTATAGACTTGACTTTCTAAGAGACCAATTATTAGCATTCTTTTAAAAAGATTCTTGTGAATGGGAGAGCCATAAGAATGTTATTAAAATTTCATAAGGCGAGAAAACTGTGGCCCCCATTGAAAACTGTGCTATTACATAGCACCTGTAGGAGAAAAGGTGGAAATTTTGGTAGTTCCCCACATGATCTCACAAAATTACAGGTTTGAAGGTAGAAGAGTGTTGGATTTTATGTTAAATGTTGTGCATAGCCTATTTTTATTGGCTTTGTTTGGGCTTATTTGTCTAAGAAAGATTTTTGTTGCCTAGACCTTTTATAGTGATTTGTGAGAGACATTTCAAAAAGGAAAAAATGAGTTAGTGACAGTTAGACTTTTTCTTTTGAGACTATTCTATAAAAAGCCAAAACACTTAAAGTGAGCTTAATGATGGCTGTTGTGATATACCTGACACAATTTTCTGCTCAGTGAGTGAGACCACATCTGAGCAGGTCACAAATAAGGTAAGTTATTGAACAGAAACTAGAGCTGTGAGTGTTCTGTAAACAGCCAGGGAAACTATAGGTGCTGTTAAGACAGCTGGGAACATTATCAGGAACAGAATGCCACTCCAGCTTCAATCCCATGAATTATTTTACGGTGGCAGGAGGTCTGTGGGAGTGTTTATATTTGCTTTCTCATGTCCCTGTGTTTCATCTTTATTACGTGTGATAGCATGTTTTTATTAAGCAGTGCTTGCAGGACAGCTTCCCTCTAGATAAGGAACCAGTAAGCCAGAGAGCAGTGGCCATCCCTTGAAAGCTGCAGGAAGGAAGGCTTGGGGTGAAAGACTCCACCACATATTTCCAAGGACTAAAATTTGTTGATGCTAGGGAAAATGAGGAATTTGGAAGAAAGAGCAGGGTTTTATAGTCCATAGGTCACATATGAACAATCAGATTTGAAAAAGTTCCTGCGCCCAGACTGGTAAGTCTTTTACCAGTGTGAGCCGTGGATGTCTGTCTTCTTCCTACCACACCCCACGTTTTTTTACAGGAAGAAAAACTGAATTCTGTGTTGGAGCACCCAGCCAATTTCACAGTCCGGATCAATATCCTACACACATCCATCTCTCTTGGTCTATCTTTGGATCCTGCTGTAGCTACCAAATCCAAGCTGTTCTCATACACCCCATAGGCTTACAGCAAAGAACCTTTCACAAACTTAGCAGTGCTTTGGCCCAGGTAGGAGCAAGGTCTGTCTGAGCAGCCTTGTGGTGCCATGGTCTTGTTCCCCAGCTTCCCACAGGTCATAACACTATCCTGAAGGGCTGTGGTTCATTTTACAGACCTGTCTAAATCATCTGTAAAGTTGTCTACAAAATATTAACAAATTTTAAATAATAGAAAGAATCACTGATTTTTGAAGAAAAAACTGAGATCTGCTACAACATGAGTATGTCCAACTAAGTGTGCAATCTTTGCAGTTGTGCGTTTTAGGGAAAAAATTAGAGTGGAAAATTCTGAATTGTTTTGCAAGAGAAATATCTAATAAAGAGCTCAGGTATGGAAACAACACATTCCCTTTGACATGTAATAATTATATGACCGAAGTACATCAGATAAGCAATAAGGACCCAGGAAAAAATTTAACTACATAGGAAATTACAGTTTCTCTTTTATAGTCACTCTATACGCTGAAAAGTCATAGCTTATTCTGTAAGACATGAATCAATAAATGACAAGCTTTAAAATAGGTTTTTAATCAGTGTTTTTTATTTAAATACAGAATAACATTAACATTGATTCTTTCAGGTTTACAAGGATGCTATTATGACTGGCAGATATGAAATTTAACACAGACAAACCACATCCTGCAGAGATTGTATTTCTTTTTATGGCATTCACCTGATAGCTTGCAATCCTCAATTTGGAGTTCCTTCAGCAGTATTAAAAAGCCAGCTCCTGAAACTGAGTGCCCAAAAACCCCACATGTAAAATCACACCCATGATCTCTCAGAGCTCATTTCCCACTCTCTTACTGTAAACCCTTAGGGTTTGAAAATGAAACAACTTTCAAGCCTTAAAAGTGAAACTCACTTCACCTGCATGAAATCATAGTTATCAAATTTTTATGGGTGGAGTATGGCAGCGGAGAGGGAGGAAAAGTTTACACTACAGAAGTGTGGGGTCAAGTCAGGAGGTCCTGCAGAGTCCTCCCTTTCTCCCTTTCTTGCAGCTGCTCCTTTTTCTGGCATATTGACAATATCAGCAGCTGCAGTTCTTCACATGCACGAAAAGCTGCAGACTGCCTACAACCAGAAGCTCTTTCTCCAGCCCACTGTGGCCTCTGCTGTAGTCTTTCCTGTCCCTTTGGGTTCCCATCTATTCATCCTTTTCTCACGGCCTGCTTGGTTTCAGCTGCCTGATTAGTTGAACCATTTAGGTCCTAATACAGAGCTCCTGAAGGCAGGAAGAGCTTTTCCAATGAATTAGAGATTTAAGCTCAAGGTGGGTTCCTTAAAACAAATAGAATGATATGAAGTGGCAAGGTGACTGTAACTGGAAAATCTGGGACTGGTGCTTGACAAAATTGTTGGGATTCACCAGCAGTGGTAAAGGCAAACTCAGATTGTCTAAATTAGACTTCAATAAACTGCATTAATACAGATCTTCTGGAGCAGTAGGATGAAAACTGGACATTTAGAGCATGTATGCCAGAGGTGCTATCAGAAATTAACTCAAATAAGTAGAGGTTGGTCTATGGATATAAAAATATAATGTCCTTATAGAAAGTATCATTAGAAGAAATTGACTGTTGCCATCACCACAAGGGATGAGTACTGCAGATACCATAACTAAAATACAGAGGTACTTTTTATCCATCTGCAAATACATGGCTTTCAAATAAGGTACAAACTCTGAGAGTTGCAAGAACTAAAAATGCTATCTTTGCTACAGAATAGAAATTGCAGCAAAGCTAAGCAAAAAGCTCAATTATATGTGCATGAATCTGATTTTAGAATATTCCCTAGATGAGACAGTATTAGATAAGATTTGCAAAGGCTGTAACTGATGGAGAAATGCATAGAAATAAATTCTGACTATTAGGATGGGAAGGATTGTACTGGATTATCATTCTGGTTTATTGGGGTGGAGGCTCCTGAATTGTTGTAGAAAACTGTGCTGTGAAGAATATGTGAATGTAATCAGCTAGAAGTGTAAACAAGCTAGGAGTATTGTTTTATAATAACAGATGAACAGTGGCAGGGAAGCACTGTTAAACATACCAAAATTCAGGCCAAATTAAGCAACAATTTTCATGATGTGGTGCAGGAAAATTGGCCCCTGAGAACAAAGTAACTGTAGATTTGTGTATGTTGGCTGGAAAAAAAGTCTCTTCAACATTTCCTGGACTATTATTCTTGCTTCTCTGAGGTGGCCTTGCTTAAAGAAACTACAGGTGATTGTGTATACCCAGTTTGATTCTGCTACGCATTTTACTTGACCTGGAAGTATTTGAACACAGCTGTAGGGCACAGGACATTAATTTAAGTGCTTCATAAAGAAACAGGCTTTTAAATGCATCTTGTCATTTACATATGACAAGTTTTGGGAGACATGATGCCTGAATTATAAAACATCCATTGAAACAGTTGCAGAGTCATACACTGACCACTGTTTAGCCCTTTGATGATAGAAAAACGTGAAAGACCGTTCTGTGGGTGCTGCCATGGGAGAGTTGTTTCCCTCTAATCACTAACATTACTTTTTTAGGTGTTTTGGTCTGGACAATGCAATTGCCAGGCCAGGAACTGGTACTGCTGGCAGTCCTTCTAGTTGTGCAAGGGGGTCATGGACAAAGGAAGACAGTGTCATCTCTAAAGCCACAACAATTTAATATACACACCCTGGCACTGTCTGGGGTAAAAGCTGTGACTCTGACACAGTGGTATGTCCAGATCTGTGCTTTGTTTGTGCACACTCATGCTGACTTTAAATGATATCCTGAGAAAACTACAAATAAAACTATGGTTTTCAAGTCTCAGGGGACTGATACCAAGTGTTGGATTTAGATTTTAGTTTTCTGAATTTACACCTTTTTTTCCCACGTCTTGTTTCCTTCTGTTATTTTTAATGAAACTGTGTCAGACCATGTGACAAAATCCCTGGTGCCCAAGTTTCAGTTTCACACAGGGTTAGCAGCTAACTTGGACACTTACATGACTTGCAATAATTTGGAGACATGGTGTGTTTTCAGTAACTAAAAATTACATTACAGAATTCTGCAGCTGATGGTGTTTATCATCGATTTACAGATTTAAGTAAGAAAAAGTTTGTAGTATTGGAGAGGAATTAACTGAAACATTTTGCACCTAAATTATATTCTTTCACAAGCAAAACAGAAATATAGCTATCTGCGAAGATAAAGGAGAGGTTCCAAATAATTTCTAAAAATACCTTGCACGCTAAAATGTCAATAAAGTCAATAGCTATTTTTATTTTATTTTATGTTATTAGTAAGATTTAAATTACAGCTTTCCTACCTACAGGCTATGGAAAAAGTGACTATACAAAAACAGGGTACTGCTGTCTACTCCAGACATTACCAGAACCCTCAGCACCAATTACGCAGTTTGTGGACCAAAGGCTACAAAACTACCAAAGCAGTTACACATTTCTTAGCTCTTCCCTGACAGCAGTGTTACAGAAAGAGTTCAAGAGACCTTCCTCATTGTTGTGCTGTTCTCATCACCTGTACCTTATTAGAGGAAAAAGATTCCAGCACTAGATGCCAATATTTTAAGGAATGTAACAGACCTTTCCATCTCAGAAAGTATTTCCTGCTCTACTTTCTCTGATACAGCCTGTGGTTCAGAGAGAGTCCTGTAGAAACTTCACCATCTAGCCTCCAACCTAGCTGGAGCAGTTCATGGTCAGTCCATATATTAATTCTTAGATCTTTTCACAGGTGAAATTTTGGCTGGTTGGGTTTGTAGATATGGTAGAGTGAACTGGTTTTTTCTGATTTTTTTATTACATTCCCATCTCAAAGCCATTGTTGTTTTTCATAATAACTTGTTTTCTGCTTTGTCTTGCTGCATATTTGGGAAATAAAGAGAAAGGTGCTGTAACACTGTGGTCCCAAATACAGTGGTCTCATTTTCAGGAATCTTCACAAGAACATACCCGGTCTGATGGCTGCTCTTACCTCCAGAGAATGGCAGTATGCCAATAATCACACACTGTTTTTCACTGCAGAACCTTATTGAAGGTTTTAAACCCTGGGCAAGGTGCCTGCATAGCCCTGCACCCTTTTCCTTGCTCCACCCGGCATCCTTCACCCCAGGCAGCCTCTTGTGTGCACCACATGTGGGTTGCGGTGCAGAGCACGGATGCTGGTGCATCCTTACCTTGTCACACATCCAAAGGGGTGAGGCAGGCGCCTTGGCAGCACTTTTCTGCATCTGTCCGTGGGGGCGCTCAGGGCTCCACCGTGTCCCAGCAGGTCTGCCAGCTTGGATCATGGGCTGTCCTGACTGCTCAGGGCTCTCTTGAACACAAACTCGGTACGGGGGTGTCTGAATGCCTTCGAATAGCTCATTTGCTTTTCAGAAACAATTCTTTTTTTCCCCTAATAGTGTTTTTGCAAGATTAAATAAGTGTGAAATGGGCATTTATATGATCCCTGCCTGTAAAAGATGTTATCTGCCTGCTGAGCTTCCCTCCCCTGTTTGCTAATGGGAGTCGAGTCCTTCAATTCATGGTGCTAAATTTACTGTAATTAATTATATCTCTGTTCCAGTGCTGTCCTCATAATGGGTAATAATTGTTTGCTCTGCATAGACAGATGTTCCCTCTGTTCTGTCACAAGCATGCCAGGGCTGGGATATGAGTAAGCTCCCAGAGGTGACTGAAGATTAAGCGTTATATTGCAGCAAGGAATCAGACCACTACTTTTTATATATACCTTTTGGGAACTTTTTTATTTTTGTAAGGTTTTCATAGGGTAAGAAACACAAATTGCAACAGAAGACAATTTCACACATGAGATATTGCCGTATGCAGTGTAGACTGCTTATACTCAATATACTGTAATAGAAAGTTTTACAAAACTATTGCCATTATAGGTGTTCAGGTGAAGGATAATACTGGGTGGCTTTGTTCCCTGCTTTGTTTTGCAGAAGGATGAGTGGGAATTGAATTTCTGTACCATTAAAAACTGTAGGTTTAACGTCTAGGTATTCAGGTGTTTAGGACAATTGCAGAATCTCTGTCTAAAACCTGTTTCTTAGGACACTATAACAGTATAATAATTATCTCCTGTTACTGTTAAAGAAAAATACTAGCATGGCGTGCTCCAAAGCTCATGGATGACAGAGTCCTGGTGCCCCTGAGAGGCAAATGAAACCCTCCCTGGAGCCACGTAGGGCTATTGATCTCTCTCTACCAGAGCGAGCCATGGCTGTGCCCATGACTGGAGCTGTGTAGGTGCACAGGCTGTTACAGACCTGACTTTGTAATACACATTTGTGTGTGAAGATGGTGCATTGTACATTTTACTACACATGTAACTTGCTTTGTGGTGAGCAGGCCCAGTTAGGAGTAAAGATCCCCAGATATTTTTCCTGCCTCGGTTCTCAGTCTGGTAGATCAGCTTGTATGTCACTCAATTTGTTTCTTTGACTGTAGATCAGAGGCCTCAAACCTGACTTTTTGGCAACTGCTGGTAAAAAGTACTGCACAGAACTAAGTGCTTATCTAATCGAGTATGACATCTGACTTCATGAAATCTACTGGTGAAAAGTGGTATGCAAAACTAGGTGCTTGTATAATTAACATTGTTTCTTCAATTTGTACAAATAAAAATAACTATTTGTATTCTATGTCTTACAATGGTTCCCAATGGTAAAACTTCAGTGCTATAAGCAAAACACTGCAAATAGATTCAAAGTTCATTTCTTTGTCCCTTAACGTGAACTATATTTGATTAAATGGAAGGATTTCTGAACTGAAACTTGTATACCAAAGAGAAGTCTGGAAAGCAGTTGTTAACATTTTACAACTGAGTTAGGAACTCTTGAAAATACGAGCTTTCCCTGAAGTTTGGCAGGAGACCATACCCTTTTACTAATCTGGCTTGCAGGTGATGCTGGGTTTATTAAGCTCCAACACTGCTTTTTTTGAAACTTTTGAGTGGTGTAATGCCTGTGTCTGTAGCCCTGTAGCTATAGTTCTTGAGATTTAGTTATTCACAGAGACTTCTTTTTCAGTTTTGAAAATGTAACTTTTATTTTTTAAACTTGCTAAAAGTAGAATTTCAACATTGTATTTAGGGGAGAAAACACCATCTTAAAGGAGTTATAAAAGAATTACAAGTAGAAATTTGTTTAGCCTCTCACGGGACGTTTCAGCAGGCTTGTATATTTGCCAAATATTTTTCCACATAAAAGACTGCACTGTTGCATCTTTTCTCTCCTGGTGATTTGGAGAGACTGGGCATGAGCCTGCTGCATTATGGAAACTGAACACTTTGGATATATTATTGTCCAATATTTAATCAAATTTTCAACCTGTCCATATGGACATAACCTTAGTCTTTCAGATACACATTTTCCTGTTGGCCAACAGTCCTTAGCAAGAACTAAATAACAAAACTCCTCCTTTGGGAAGTATGTCATCTGTGGACGGCTTCATTTGGGAGATGCTTGGACTAAAAATGTGCTTAAGTGATGTAGGCACCAAGGAACCAGGTGAGCATGAAGTCTCTAAGTTTCCAGTAGTGATTAATGTGTCATTCAAGCTGTACTTTGGAGCCCTGTGGCCCCTCTAGCAGGCTTGTGGGTGAAAGCTGGAGAACATGGTGAAAAAAACAGCGAAGAGACAGCACTGAAAAGTAACATATTAATGAAAAGTAATGTAATATTATATATTTCTTTTATAAGAAATACAGTGGTTAGCTATTTTTTCTTGGTATTCTTACTGCACTGATTAACTGGAAGAACGATGTGCAAGTGGGACACACTCTGAGGAATACACTATGAAATTTTTGTTCCTACGTACCAGTCAGAACCTTTTGTCTTCCTGCTACTGTTCTATTTTTTCTGCAGTTGTTTTATTTGGGAATTCTGGTTCATTTCAATAAATTGTTTAGGTTCTATGGCAATTGGAGAAGTAGTGAAGTGATGAATTCCTAAGAAAATCAGGTAATCAAGAGGAGAGCACAAATTCAAGTCAAACTGCTTAGCAATCTCTGCAGAGCATAATTTAACCTTACTTAGCATTTAACAACACCTTCATTTACGTAAAAAAATTACAAAGATAAGGTAATAAGCTCCTAATAAAAGTATCTGAGGCTTCCTGCAAGTCTTGCTGCAAAATCAAAGAATATTAATTTCAACTTTCTTGATCTTTTGGATTCCAAATATTTTGGATTCCTTAGGAAAAAATGAAAACTTATTCAGAAGATAATGCCTCACCTTGTTGAAGAGTTTCTGCAAGCTTTATATTTCCTTTGAAAATACAAATTTCCATTAAAAATGTTTAAAGTAAGAACAAAATTTCTCTTCAAATCCATCTAGTAAAAAATGCTGGTGTACTCATTAAAACAACCGTACTTGTTTAATACTTCCATATAGTGAATTAAACATCAGTGATTAAACACATACAGAAATCATGCTTATTTGTATAGAGGCTCATAGATGAAGGAGAAGGGAGAAGCCACAGAGTGCTTCACGGTGGGGATGGTTCAGATGCAGAGTGGGCTGCTCTGTGAGGACCCCAGTGTCCACACACCCTGCACCAGATGCATTTGGCATCCTGCTGGATGATCAGCATTGCTGGTTCTGCTTCTTTCTGAGGAGAGATTGTCATTGACATAGGTCTGCATAACAGACTTTGATAGAGAAATGAAAAGGTAAAACAGATTTTGGACAGTAGAATATAAAGCAGAAAAGTTCTAAGTACATACAGTGTCACACATATTTTCCCTGCCTCAAACTGGAATATGGCATATTACTTGCACCTTTTTCTTTTGATGAAACTTTTCACAAGCTCCTTAGGGCACAGAATTTTAATTTCCTCTCATAAAAAGTCACTGATAGTGTTAAATAGCAAGCAACCTTAAATAACAACACGTGTTTGGGCAGATAATTAAGTACTGATCTGCTTTTTAAAATTACACCATTCCTCTATGACCAGTTTGGTTTTAGAAACCATTATGGATAGGGCTATTTTTCTAAATATGAATTTACTGCCAGATACAATTATACTAACAAAACATAAATGTCAAAAGTACAACTACAGATTACTTATGCTGTAAAAAAAAAAAGCCCAATAGCAGCATATTGATCAGGTAATTATCAATCTCAAAAAAGCCCCTTTTTAATACCCTCTCTAAATATTTTGGGGAAACTAAGCCCAATGAAGGTAGATAAACGTGTAGAGTAGGGTGAAAGGGTAACTGACTTTCTGAAACATACTGTATAAATCTCAAAAATATAATGTAAGTAATTTGTGCAGTGGTATGGGGGTTAATATTTTTAAAATGTGTTGCTGTGTTTCGCTGTTTTTCTACATCTTACTTTGTCCTAACAAAATTGTTGTGTGATCCTGCTATGCAGATCCATCGCTATGACAGTGAAACATACTCCAAAACTAAAAGACAAAAGAAAGGAAATTAGTTTGATGTGATTTTCTGTGAAAAGCTAATGTTAAAAAAAATAGGATGTTTTGCATTTTTTCCCAAACATCTTTAGCAGGACATGAAAAAAGGAGCTGTAATTTCAGGCAGATTGCGTGATTCTTGGGGGATCCCATGCAGGGCCAGGAGTTGGATTTGATGATCCTCATGGGTCCCTTCTAACTCAGTATATTCTCTGATTCTATGATTCTGTAAACGTCAAGGTGCATCTAAGGACCAAAATAAATATCCTCTGTGTTAGTGAAAAATAGGTCTTGGTGAAAGCCCTGAGGGCAGTTGGCTCCCTTCTGTACAGCTGAGGCAGTGATAGCTGTGGGCACTGAGTCAAAAGCCACTGGATGTATTACCCTGCAATACAATTACAATGGAACTTTTTTCCCCTGTCAATGAGAGGCAGAGAAAAGGAGGATCTCTAAGCAGCTGGAAATTTCCTTAATCCCATTAAGTGAAGCTCCCTGCTTTAGTCAAAAACAATCACATCCCAAGTGGGATTTTATGATATAAAGCATCTCAGAGCTTGTTTGTGGATTTTTTTTTCCCAGTTCCTTCCAATAAAATAAAGCTGAAGCACAGAGGGAGGCAGGGCAGTGGCTGCACAGCCAGCTGGACAGGAGGCTTGGCAGGAAGTCCAATAAATGTTTCTAAAGTGAGTTAAGGTATGTTCCTGAAACACTAATCTCCCCCTTTCATTCAGAAATCCTCACAGGATAAGCTTTGCTGACTTGACGGGGGGAAAAGGAAAACTTTTTCTTCCCATAAATACTTGAGCAGAAAGGAAATTTCACAGGGAAAAATGATTGTCATAAACATCATAAATTTTTAAGGAGCTTAGTAATAGAAAGTGTCTGGAGTTACAGAATCTTTTAAAATCACCTTAGAGAAACTAGAGGTCCCAATCCTCAGCCTTCCAGCTCTTAAAGCTACCTTCCCCCTGTCACTGAGAGAAAAATGTGGGAATTATTACCTCCTTGCATCATTGCAAAGAAAACCTAGCCCATGACATTCACATGTCTGGCCACACAGGCACAAAACAGTCCTGTAAGTGGTCCCTGAGTGCATATAAATCCTGTGAGCCCATGTTCTTTCAGCACAGGCTATACATTTCATATCTTTCCAGCCACCTCTGTTCTCACTGTTGGCAAGTGGATGGTATAAACCACTATCTCCATTTTCAACAGGAATTTATTTTTTAATGATCTGGAAAATAATAGCAATTGGTTTAAAAGTCAGAAATTCAGTTGGAAATAGCATGAGTGAGTGAAATTAACTTTAAAGCATTGCTTAAGTTTCTTTTCTTCATTCCCTTTCACCCACTTTGGTCACTGAAAGCTTTGCATTGGGACTGAATTAACTAGAAATATATTTCTGATCCTGCCAAGATGTCCAGACTGGATAAGGATGAATAGTATCTTTTTCACCTTGTGTAACGACAGAATTTGCCACTGCCTGTAAGGTCTCTCTGGCAGGAATAGAAAGGTTAGCTGCAAAGCCTTTTTTTACACTGAAATGTCATCAGTCAGAGTGCTGGGAAAAAAATGAAGTGAGTTAGGTTCAAGTATTTCCTACATGCCAAATATCACTCCTCTGATAGGCCCCAGACTGAAAGATTCATACATATTCATAGAAAATTATTAGAAGATTCCTCTAAAACTCTTCTCGAAGTGAGAGATCCCAGACCGTTTGATGATGTTGAAGGAAATTCTTCTCATGCAATTGGGGTCTGCTACAGTTTATATTTTTGGAGGTGATGGACACTGCTGCAGTTGAATGTCACAGGTCTTAGAGGCTGAAAAAGGCTGTAATTTCTCTCTTGTATTATCAATTATCTAGGGACTCCAAGAAAAAGTATTCCTAATTGCTGTAATAGGTATTCTGCAGAGGACATTCTTAGTGCTGGAGTATTCTTAGCTCTGAGAGGAGATGGTTATTCCTTTGGGTTGATCTCATATTCTGCCCCAGCTAAATGTGCACTCATGTCTCTGAAACAGTGCTTCTCCCACAGTGGACAGGGCTGAGGGCACTCAGAATGACTCTCCAGTTTTTCCTTCCAGAGACAAGAGCTGATACTGGCTTCTACAAGCAACACAGTAACTCCATACAACCGAAAGTGAAAGAAGCAAATTCATACCTCTGTGTTGCATCGTATCCACAGAAATGGTGTCTGAGGAGTAGAGTCTGTTCTGCTTCTGACTTGCTCCAAATAACATGAGCAGATGACTCTCTGCTGAAATTAAAGATACATTAGATAAAGTTCAAAGATCTGTTCAAGGTCTGGTTATAGTTTTGCTTTGGGGTTTTTTGTAAAATAATTTGTATACTTGAAAGGAGAGGAGGCATTAAATTCACAGATGACACCAGCCTGGGAGAAACAGCAAAAGTAATGGAGAACAGGACCAAAACTCAGAATGATCCTGGCAAATTAAAAAGTCTTCTGATAAGAAAAAGAGGAAGCACAATGAAGACGAGGTCCTTAGGTAAGCAGGTATAAGCAACTGAGCAAATGCAGGATGGAGCATGACTTGCTCAGAAGAGAGCATGGAGAATCCCAAGCCAAACAGACGTCAGGGACGTAAAGTGTCATCTCCTGAGCTAGATAAACAAAAGCATCGTCTACAAAACATAGGAGTATTTATTTTCTTATTACAGTGGTGAGTCCTTGGGAGAAGGATTACATCTGATGCAGGGCAGCATCTCAGAATTGGTGGGTTCTGAATTTTAAAACACTGATACACCTTCCTGGTGCTTCAGGGTATGCACTGTTCTTCAGACATCCCCAGCTCTTTTAGGGATACTTTGGCTTTTACTTCTGTCTCAGCCACATCCAAGTCATGGCTCTTTGCTGCTAAAGGCTGCTCTGAAGAATGGGCAGAAAAGCAGCTGCAAGTTTCTATGTTTCAACCTCAAAACCCATGTCACCTATTCAAATAAAGAGGAAATATTCAAGCAGGCAATATTTCACATGTTTTTAATATGGCATGTGAGATTCGAGGCTTAAACATGGGAAATCCCACATTATAAGGGATGTTTGGC
Organism: Rhagologus leucostigma; assembly: GCA_013397725.1. Lineage (NCBI taxonomy): Eukaryota > Metazoa > Chordata > Aves > Passeriformes > Rhagologus > Rhagologus leucostigma. The sequence continues at coordinate 149,956 of VZTD01002528.1, read as the reverse complement.
AACTCAAGTTATTTTTAAAAAGATGTGAATGATCTGGAAGGGGTCCAAAGGAGGGCAGTAAGAATGATTAGCTGTCTGCAAAGACTGACAGCCAAAAGAAGGGAAGAATGAGGAGGGAGACAGACATAGGCTTCCGACATGTAAAAAGTTGCTGCTGCAAGAGGAAGGAAGTAATCTGTTTGCCATGTTCATGCTGAATAGGATAAAAACCTGAAAGCTTTATATGTCACTGAGGGAGGTTTAGGTTAGATGTTAGAAAGTGTTTCTGAACAGGCAGAGCAGTGAAGCATATGAATCATATTCCCTGGGGAGTGACTTGGGACATACGGTCTGGATCACTGGGCTGAACTGCAGAGACTGAGTGTAGCCTAAGGCAGAAGAATGGCAAGAGCAACCTTGCAGAGTTCTTCCCAGTACTGGAAGTCTTCCCAGTACTGCTTGTAAGTCTATCAACAGCAACAGAAAGAGGTAATCAGCTGAGCACCAAATTTTTTAAAGTATCATCTTGAAAAATTCATTAGCTCTTCAGGCAACAGGGAAGTTCCCACAGCGTGCCTTTGAAAGCACGAAATTCACCTTTAATACTAAATGTTTATTTCTTGGAAACATTCTTAGTGAGGTAATAGCACAAAATAAATTACTGCATTTAAGTCAAAGTTAAAGACCCAATTTTGACTTTTATTGTCTGCCTTTCTTTGCATTTAGGCATCATCTACAGAATCAGGGAGTGCAGTACTGTGCCCTATAACATGGTAAGGAACAGAGGGACCTTGGTATTTTTTATTGCAATGTTGACAATGATATTTTTCTTTAAGTAGTACCTTGTCCCTGAATCTTTTGCCATGCATTTATGCAGGAAAAATAGAGATTTCACATTAAATGTGTGATAACTAACATTAACACTACATCAAATACATATATATACACACACACACACATATATATACAGCAAATATATATTTATTCTCCTGCAATATTCATGACTTTCATATGCCTTAAAGGACTATTTGCTCCATCTGGTTACTGAAGATACTTAAATTTTCTTCAGTCTTTGAGGGGTAAGAAATTCCATTTGCATGCAAAACCTCATGACTCCGTATGGAGGTTCTAGACCCACTTTACCAAAAGTTCATGACTCTAAGATGGATAAAAGAATAATATACACTAATCAAGGAAGAACTGTCATGACTGTGGTTAACTTATCATTTTAATTATAGTGTATGAAACAGCTATACTAAATAACTTCTCTAATGACTAAGCCTTACAGTACAAGCTATGGTATGATTTTTCTTTAAGATATTAATTTTATCCTAAGACTTGATTTTTTTTCTGACATGGATAATGTTTCTGCACTGACACCTTCATAGTGCAAAATTAATTGTATCTGGGCAATCAGAGTTTATTAATTTCTTTGTATTTTATTGTATTCCCTTTTTAATATTTGAAGTACCATGAAAATTATTTAAATTTCTCACTCCTTCACTACTTTGTTTCTTTTTGAAACAATACATATTTTTCCAAGACCTAATAAAAGAGAAAATGTTCATAAAAGATTATTTTTATGGTCTTCCATTTTCTGTATTCAATCATGTAAAGGTGATATCATTACCCTGTGAGGACTGTGTTTTTTGTTTGCAGTGGCACCCCAGAGACAGTATAAGGATGTATTTACATAACCATTGCCCTTAGAAATGTCACAGTATCAGGTAGAAATTACTGAGCAATAAATTCTTACCAGCTTTCAAATCCAAAAGAGGCAGCATGGGAATTACTCTTTATATTACATCTTTGAACATGCTTTTCTTTCTAGGTGACAGAAAAATTACAGTGCAGTAGGGAGGGAGGAAAGGAGAAAAATAATCTGACTCATGTTGGGTAAATCTGAAAAGGTCATTTCTTGTTTCTGGCCTGCTAGCCTCGGGGCACATTTTTCTTAGTTTCTCTGCCCAACTTGTACTAGTACTTTTGATATGAGGTAGACTCATCCACCTTCACAATGCAGTTCTGGTTTTGGGTAAAGATAGAACCAAAACCAAAACTGAATAGGAACCAGTACTGTTGGAAGACGCTTTCAGCCAAGTCTTCTGGACTTCCCCCTCAATTCTCTTTTCTGACACCAGATTCTTCTGGCTCCAGATGGTCGAGGAAAAGGAACAGTTTGGATCAGCTTTCTCATCCTCTTCTCAGGTACTAGTTCAGCTTTGAATTAATGTCTGGTTTTACCTTCGTAATAGGTTTTATGCCTAGCCCAAATGAAATGGCTCCTTTAGCTCTGATTGTTTTGAACATAATCTGTCAGGCAGCCTAGGAAGTATGACCGAGGAACTGAGAAAGTACTGTTTTTGATGGTAGAAGTGAGCTGTAAATTAAAAGTGTTAGTATGGCCCTGTCACTGCCCAGTTCTGGAGTCATTACATTTAATATGGTAAACAAAAGCCTATCAATATTCAAATATACTCTACTGTTTAACTATGCTTTCTACATCCTATTCATCCATTATATGTAAATACTTATAACTACAAGCTGTTAATTCTCATTGCAGCAACAGGCAAATCTGCAGCCTGGCCAGTGGGTGGCAAACGTGTTTAACTGGAAATCTGATCTGCCCCTGCTATGTGGTCCCTAGCCTACAATATTTCATAACTGCTTTCAGCATGTCACTCCCATCAGAGGTCCTGCTATAAAGCTTCAGCACTGTACTGCTCAGGAGGGCAGCTCTAATTCACTCGTTTGTCGTCCTGCTCCAACACTTTACTACTTCTCTCTCAGAAGAGGCCCCAAGATCAATTCAGTCCTTCCCCATGACAAGCACACTGGCTCCAGGTGCATAATGCCGTATTATATCCCTAGAAAGAAGCTCTAAAATACCCACAGCAGTGCAAACAGATCGAGACTCAGAGATAAAGGCATGACAGAATCCTGTACATGAACAGGTGAAGGATGTCCCCAGTGCTTGTCCTCTCCATCCTACCTGCCTGGGAAAATGAGACTGAAATCAGCTCCTTCTCTGCCTTCTTCACCTCCAGAGAGTTGCTGCTGTGACAAAGTGGGAGGGAAAGTGGCAAATAACCATGTTGAAAGGATTTCTGGAGTGTGACAATTTCATTAGGCATCTTCCCACTCTTTATTTTATTTCTCCTTGCTTCTATCATTTTAATTAATATATGAAAACAGCAAAAGCTAAAGGACTCTCTTCCCACTGAATTAAATTCAGGATGAGGAAAATGAAGTTTAGAAGTTTGCTGAAACTCTAGGGGGAAAAAAAGAAAAAAAAAACCCACAAAAAAAGAAAATACAACTTCGCCTAGTTTATACAACACATATATTTAGTATTTCTCATTTCTTAATGTTCTAATGTTCTAATATTTAAAAACTCAGTCTTGTCCAAGACTGTTACTGGTCTTCTCTGTAATAAAAATGGTTTAAAAGCTGGGTACTGTCCTCGGCCAACTGCATTAGGTGACAGTGCACCACCACCATCTACTGATCAATTGGCTGTATTACCAAGAGAGAAAGGCCCCCCCTTGGACCGATTTGGATTTGCAGATTTTAATTCACAAGTTAAGATTCTTGTACTGAACCAGAGTTTGTCACATATTGTACATGCCTGACAAGGAGAGCAAAGACAGCTAAATTTAGAAGTCTAGAAGGATCATGAAACTCAAAAATTGCAGAGAGCAACTATTTAGGGGTTTGGGGTAATGCTGATCTGCTGGAAAAACTGCAGATACAGATTATTTGAACAGCCTTTTGCTCTGACTTACAAGACATGAAAAACTTGTGACTGTGTGGTGGGCAACACTGATTAATGTTGCACTGAAAGGATCGAATACTGCTTTTCCTGCCTGCACTTTTACGCATGCAAATGAAAATCTTCAGCAATATTGTGTAAATTACCTTTGACAATTCTCCCAAGGTATTCAGCTGCCTATGCCCATTTAAAGAGCTCAGCAATGTAATGCATTGCATTGCATAGGACACACACTTGGTTCTTCAGGCTAAGCTTAGAGCACATTTGTTCAGAAGAGCTAAGCTGTCGCTTCTCAGTATGTCCTCTTGAATTTGACTATATAAAATAAAAATTATTTCATTTTTGTACTTATGAAAAGGATAAATTGATGTCAAATTTCTTAGCTTTAAAGGGATTATTTTGGTTCATAGTCTTTATAAGTTGTTCTTTTCCTAACCTTTCAAGGTCTCTATGTACTTAGACCAGCCACTCACTTTTTTTAGGAGGCTGCATAGAATCTTTTTCTGCCCCTTTAGCAAAAGAATTTTTTTTACTGGAAAAGTTATGGGTATTGGAAGTGTGATCTCTCAGGCTTTCTTATGCTATTGAATCCTTTTGTTCTGATGCTTCTGTAAACCAAGTTGATGTGAATGATGATTAGCCTGGTAGAGTCCAAGTTGTCTAGAAGTGGGAGACTATTAACAAGAATCCTGCTGGGTAGCTTGTACAGTATCTACATTCTGGAAAGGAATATATCAAAAATACCCAGTCAGAGCCCAGATGTTCACATCTCTTCTGTCTTGGTGTAAATGTCAGTGCGTTGTGTATGAAGACACAGACTGGTGCTCAGAGCCATCCTTTCCACTTCAAGTCCACTGCCTTTTGTTAAAGTGTTCCATATGGCTACTCAATGCATTTATCTTCTTTTGTCTGTGTTGGTGGAGTTGTGCTGACTTACAGCAGTAGATAATAAGCCATTACGTTCTGTGCTAGTGTTGCCTCTGTGTTTCACTTCACTCTGTCTGTGCTCTAACTTGGATGATCAGTGTTTGAGGACAGTCACCTCTGATATATTGTTGAGAATGCCACGCACACGTCTACACAATAAATAGTGTGATAATAATAACTTACTCCCACTGAACAAGAAATCAGACACGAGGTAATGATCTAGTGGGCTGTCTTGTCTTTGACTGCAATCAAGGGAATTTACAGGTGTTCAGCTGGCCACAGGAGGGCTCTCATATTGTTCCGTAGATTCCAATAAGGAATACAGTGTGAACAAAGACCACATAATTCAGATCAGACAAATTCTCTCTCTTCCCAGATTATCCTCAGAGTTTATGAAAAAACAAGTTTTTTATAGTTGTTAAGCAAAGCCTTTCAATCAGAGTTTGGACCAGCTGGGATCATTACATCATACTACAGAATATGAAACCATTGTTCCCAACATTTTCATACTTGGAACTCCCTGCAACCACCTTCTCCACTTTCCCAGTCCCTACACTTCATCTTTGTCTGGTCCTTTCCACTTCTGTTTTCCTCCTTGGGCATTCCCTCACTTTAATATCTCTTAATGGCAATAGCTAATTATCCCAGCAGGGTTTACTAGTCTGGACTCCAGTCACTGCCATGCTCAGCCTCTAATGTCATTATTCTGAAGCACTCCTTAGTGACTGGAAAGTAAGAGCATGAGCTGTAAGATTGTACCAATGCACTTTTGTTTTTTCAAGATGTTTTTGCTGAATGTGTAATATTTGTGTGCCTTTATACAGTATAGTAATTTAAAAAGAATTATACTAACTCCAGAGATTTTAAACTAAACAAAGAATAAAAGTCTTTTACTCAGTTAATACTTTCCTTGTATGTTTATATATATATATATTTGCCTACCATGCACAGATACAGTTGTATGTCTGCATATATGTATTTATGTGTCTTGATACATATCTACATATAATTTTACAATATGTACAGAGAGATTGAAAAAGGAAAATTTTTCACGGTGGCATTGCAAACACATAAATAAATGCTTTTCATGGAAAGGAAATCTAAGAAAAGCATGCTTAAATTTTACAACTTCCATGTTGGGCCTACTGGATTTCCATTTTCAACGGTTTGTGTGTATCCACATGCATATGCATGCATATATGGCTAAGCCTAACATTTGAAGAGTTTCAGTTTCCTACAGTGAACATTTCACCAGTGTTTATGTAGGCTATTGCCAGCCTGAGTCCTTCATTTTAATAGGAATTGTGTGTCTAAACATTCCCATGAACACTGTGCCTCATAGAGGTACTCAAGTCCTTCAACGCAAAGCCAGCACATCTCGAAAGCAGGCTGGCATGCGCTAGGCCAGTCTGAAGGAGAGGCAGACAAATTCAGTGCACTTTTGGACAGATTGGCTTCTGGGACTAGTCTGAGTCACTCTCATGCTGAAATAATGTCCCTACAACCAGGCCAAATGCAGGACTTCCTGAGCACCTCTCTCTGCAAGTATGTGATCCATTTAGAGGCCTGACTATTTTTCTTGGGTCAAACCCACTCCTTTGTGTCTTCATTTTCTCTAAAGCTATGTAAAATCACAGCACCATAAGATACATGTAATGAGCTCACCTCTCATTTCTGGGTTTCCCTAGAAAAGCTATGTTCATTGTGCTCTGGACAAAACACTGCAATTAAGGTCTTTATTTGCATAATGTTTTCAGTTGAAAGCAGAAACTGCCAGCATCACAGTTTTTGTGGCACAGTACTTCTGTACTCTATTTGATGGCCATACCACCTTTGTCAATAAGTGATCTCCATATATTTTTCCAGTTCCTGTCTCCCATATTATTTTGCAGTGTACAAGAGTTGTAAGAGAAACAGAGTAGTCCTTGTGTCCTTGAGCTTTGCATTACAGGGATAGCCTGGCTTTCATCTGTGTACATTATTCCACAGTTCCACCCTCAGCAGACCCATAAGTTTCTTCCATCCTGGGGAAAAAACCCACCACGTTTTCAGACTTCTTATTAGTCTCTACCCTGTCTACCCAACATACGGCCACAAACTGTCTTGCCTTAACTTTCTCTGTGTTGGATGCAGAAGCTGATAATAACATCTTCTTTCTTTTTTTTTTTTTTTTTTTTTTTGTTGTTGTTGTTGTTAGGGGTTTTGGTTTTGTTTGTTTGTTTGTTTTTGTTTTGTTTTTGTTTTTTGTTTTTTTTAATTTATAGAAGGCATACGTTCAGCTGGAGGACTGTTCCTGGAGCATCCTGGGGCGTAGGATGAAGGTGTAGGATGTAGGTGTAGGATGCTCAGGGAGGGGCTGTGAATATTCCTCAGGAAGCAGCACAGGGTTTGGTGTAAGATTAAACTGGGTAATCCGTAATCAGAGCAGGCATATGGTGTGTCAGCGTGGTGGGAAACACCAACAGATCAGGCAAAGCCTGTGAGCCAAGCTGAGTGGAAGGGCCTGGGAAAGCCAGAAGTTTGCTGCCTTACCTAGACGCAGCTGATCCCTGCTTCAGTGAACAGCAGCAGCTTGTTGCTCGCAGGAGTTTGCTCCAATAGACAACTACCCACTTTGCCTTTCCCAGAGCCAGGCCTGCTCACATAAGTGTTCAAAGGATTCAGAATGCTAGAGAAAAAAGCATTTCACAACACTTCAGCCCCCATCTCCTGAGGCTTGTGCCTCTTGAGGAAGCCTCAATTTTTTCCCTAAGTAGTCATGAGACAAGTCCCTCGCAGCCAGTTCCATTTCTGATGAATTACAATGCCTGGTCTTATTCACTCATGAGATAAATAATACAGTCCTGCCCATCATTTCAGTATTTCACATTTAACTGTGTTTACCTTGCACACTACTTAAGCTCTGTCTTTTCCACATGATGATTAATTCAGGCAAAACCATCTGCAGATGCTCCTTCTCTCATTCCTGCTCCCCTCCCTTGAAAATCTGTATCTATTTCAGATATACAGTCCTCCAAAAATTTGGGAAGAGCTGATTCTCAGATAGCAACTGAGACAATAACCACTCTCCTATCTTTTTAATGCCGTTTAATAAAAATTTAAATAGATGTTCAATTCTAATACATTTGTAATCAACAGCACAGATGTCAGGTTTAATTAGCAGTCGGGGACAGGTTCTCTCAGTATGCCTTCAGTCAGTATGATCTACTCTATATCAAGAAAAATACAAATTTACTGTGGAAAATATCACAGTTAAAATGAACAGATTATTCAGTCAGGGAATGGAATGGAATGGAATGGAATGGAATAGAATAGAATAGAATAGAATAGAATAGAATAGAATAGAATAGAATAGAATAGAATATCCTGAGTTGGAAGAGACCCACAAGGATCATCAAGTCCAACTCCTGTTGCTGCACAGGACCAATAATCACACCATGTGCCTACACCATGCTTTGGACAAACACAGGGGAAAAATGAAGAGGAGATAACAGTGCAGACAAAGTTCTGTGCATTCCTAATAAGTATACACGGAAACACAAGGGAAGATATGCAAACCCTGGCCTGGAGAAGTTCTTGCACAAGTGTATAAATATTTTCCAGTATGGTAATTAACATCTTGGCTGAATCTAGATTACATAAAATGTTCTGTCTCAGTGCACTAAGAAAAGAAAAGCCACGGGCCACAAAAAAAATAAAAGGCATTTAAATTGTCTTTTAGTCTGCAGGTGAACCCCCTTTATTTTTAATCCTATCATTTGTATTTTAAATGCATAGCAAAAGATCTGCTATCTCCTTTTCACTAAAGCAGGGACTAAGTTATTTTTCTTCTAGACTCTGGTATAGAGAACACAGTCCTCTCTTCTTCCTCCAGCTGACAAAAACATTTGTACTGTTCATCAGTCCTTTGGTCACCTTCCTCCAACAGGTTTCTGACATTGCCTTCCTTCCCTGCCAGATGCTCCTTTGATGCTTTGCTTCATATGGAAACTTGTTTCTGTTGCTTCCCCGCTCTGTGCTATGCACAGAGAACAAGTGCATTCCAGGTCTTCAGGGGCAACCTGAAAACAGCAGGACTGTGATTATCTTTACTTTCAGGCATAAAGATTGCAGGGAATGACAAAAATCTTAAGGATATTGGGTTTGGCTTTTGGTTATTTCCAAAATAATGGGAGATGGCAGGACAAGGAAAAAAGCACAAGTACACCAAGATGCCTCCTGAGACACTGAACTCTGGGACCCATAAGGCTCAGAATAATAGCAAGTAAACCATCAGAACTATTTATAAGCATAAACACGAGAAAAACCAAGCAGTTTCCACATAATAATATTGTAGAATTTAATACTTATGTGTTATGTGAAACAGCTTGGTAGCAAACTCTGAGCTTGAGTTTAGTGACAGAAGGAAAACAAAAACCATCACAAAATGCATTGCATAAATTGTTGTGGGAGGGACAGTGTTTAGCACTCGCTAATTCAAACCTGGGCCCTCGGGAGCTAAGAAACTACTTGCATTTGCTGGCACAGCTGTACTGTCGAAGGGATTACTAAGGCGTGATGGGATGTGTGTGGCTGTCAGATGCAGCAGAACAGTCATCTGAGAAAAATTGTATCAGTAAGTGCCACAATGTTTTGGGGTTTTAAACTAGGTAGTTAAAATATTCCCAAAATTATTTCCAATAAGAACTTACGGCGTAATATGGTGGAATGAATACCTGAAATATTTTAAAGGTCAAGCTTAGCTAGAGCCTGGAACGTTACACTTCACAGAGCTTCCAGGATTACAATACAAATCTCTGTATTTGCAAATTACCAATAACTGTGAGCTATTTTAAAGCTGCTGCATAATGGCATTTGGAAAAAAAACCCTGAGCTTTAAAAATGGCAAGTCTCCACCTCTTAAGAAGAAACAATGATTCATACTGATGCAGCACTGTCTGTTTGACTCAGCAGGTGTATTGACACCAACCAAAGATAAGGGATGGGTTCTGATCAGTAAAAAATCCCCATTCCTCAATTTAGATTAAAGAAGGAAAGAGGTTGAAGTAGGAAGGTGAGAGTATCTGTAGTAATAGAGGTTAGGTAAAACTGCTTGAACAAGACTATGGCAGTAGGTATGGCAAAGTTTAGAAATATAAACTGGTATAAACGCATGAGATAAAACAAATGAAACAAAAGATTAAGAAAAAAAAAGCAAGTGGTGTTTAGAAGTTTGGGTGAGAAGGAACAGTAATCAGGTTTTAAACGGTAAAGAAAATGACAAGGTTTTTGAGTAGAATGTTATCATTTCCAATTGTAAAACGATATCCTCAAAACTAAAGTTTGACATAAATAAAATTTGGAGCAGAAAGATAAATTAGGTTTTGGTAAATATAGGCAGTAGCCAAAACGGTGAGAATAAATGGAGTGTCCTGGATGTCAGGAGATGTGAGAGCAGAGGTAACAGGCAGAGGAGAGGAAGGGGAGCCACAGAAAGACATAATTGACTTTAGAACTTCAGAGAAAATCTGTTTCAAAAATCTTAGTAAGATTATGGCTTCTGAAAACAATGTTTGCCAGTTTTGTATTGATTTATAAAGTGGTTTCTTTTTTTCGTTTTTCTTCCCCCAAAGACTAAAATCTGTACAGGACTTGTAATGACAGCTCAAGGCCATTAAGCAAGACTCTCTTGCATTTTATTTTTGCTGACTCAAATGAACTGTCATCAGGAGGCACGAGGAAGCACAAACACTCACAAACGCCATGAACAGAGCTGTGCCTGGATGGGTGTTTGTGTCCGCAAGAGCTGTACTGCTGCGGTGGCCTCCAGAAGAGAACTGAGAGCAGCGATGTGACTTGGTGGTGAGGAACTCAGATCTAAACTGCTTTGAGCATATTTCATCAAAGTGATTAAACAGAGGGGGAAGGCTCTTGGATTCAGTTATTAAGAACTTCAGGGAAGACAGTGGTTTTAGTAAGGCATTACACCAAAATATACTTTAGAAAGCTTCTATTTTACTGGTATACTTTTGTTGTCATTTTCTGTAGCATAAAGTTTGGTTTGTTTTAATCTGACATTTTTTGTTGTATCGTAAGAGCTTTGTGACAGTTCAGACAATCATGTAAGTAATATCCAGCAGAGTTTAAATCAAACCTTGTTCAGAAGAAGTTTTACGTTTGCCTAGCTGATACCCAAATGACAGTCATCCTTTCAGCTGAATGGAGCCATAAATAACAGAAAAGGGCAAACAAGGATTTTAATGATGAATAACAACTTCCTCTTATTTATAGTCTGTGTTAACCTTATAATAATCCTTAGTATGAATGTTGTCACCTTTTCTTATTTTATTCAGAATTTTGTTATGTTATGTTCTTACTAAACCCTTAAATCTAAAGAGTCAGGGACTCATCTGGGACTCTCAGATATTTTTGTTGGTTTTAAATTCACCTTTCAGAAATGCAGGAAAATCTGGAAAACAGAACTACTTTAGAGGTTAAATAAACCCCTTGCCAGTCACAAAATGTTCTGATATCTGCCATAGCTCCCAAAAGCTCCAGAGACCCCGCACAACCCCTCCTTCATCCTTCCTTCCCTTGCCCCCAAACCCACTGACCCCTCAGTCATCCTTTCATCCCTGCTTCAGATGTCCCAGCCCCTTCTCAGCTGCCTGAGGCCTCCTAAAGCCTACATTTTAACTTCAAGACTCTCTACCAGCTTTTCCTCTGAAACCTTTATGCAATGCTTACAGATTTTTTTTAATCTCAGCCTAGTCCTAGCTCCCATAAGATAAATAAAATTGTATTTAATATAAAAATAGGGCAATAAAAGCTACTTTTGGCTCTAATATTTATTGAAGTCTCGAGCTGGTCCACACACAGTTGTCTACTCAGGGATTTAGTGTGAAGTCAGGTATGGGGATGTATTTCACACATAACTGTTTCACACAGACTTCCCTATGTAAACAAGTACTTGGGTCTTGCTGAGCCAAACGTTTCTTTACCTTACGAGCACACGTAGGCACTAGTTGACTCTCATATTAATAGCACAGCATGTGTATGTCAATATTGAAATGATCTGAGATCTTCAGGGTGAAACATTTATGCCAAAGACAGCATTAGGTTTGGGATCCATACTCAGCATGCCTACTACTAAAACAACAGTAGTACTCAATCACTGCTAGATTTCTCATAAGGATATGAAATAATTGTTGTCCTGGTCATAAAACTTTGCTTTTCTCTTTGAAAGATCCACGACTAAATAGCTTCTATAATTTTCATGTAAAATGTTTAATACCACATAATCTGTAGCTGGCTCAGCTTACCAGGAGCACTGCAAAATAATCTTCAGGGCTTTATATGTGATGTTCACTCTTTTTTTTTTTGTTTTAGATTTAGGTTTGTGTGATCTTCCATACGTAAAGTAACTTGTGCCCTGGTAAACAAGGACTCTCCTAGAAATTATAAAAGTACTTCAAAGCAATTCTCAAATGCACACACTGCTACTGCCAACCAGAAAGGCTAGATAACAGCCTGCTAGAGCTATGTCTTTGTTATAAATATTTGCACCTTCTGGTTCACTGAATTCACTTGCTATATATGAAATATTTAACAGTTACTCCTCCATAGATTCGTCATTGGCTGTCTGAGCACTGCTTTCATAACTTGTATTTGTCTATGTGGAAATAATACCACAAGAAATACGGTAGTAGGCATAGTGAGAAAGAACAGAAAAGAACTAATTAGCCCAACTTTTTGCTTAAGCATATTCAGCATACCTTTCAAGCATGTCTGAATATTATAGAATTAAAAATTGGAAATTTTCACTATAAGCCTACCTGCAAACTAATCCATGTAGTCTTGAAGGCACTCATTGGATGCGTCTGTCTACTAACGATTGGTACAGAGAGCCTCATTAATAGGTACTCATGTTCTAAGTATATTAGTATTCATTACTTGAATAGTCAGCTATTTGATAATGTGTTTGTACAATTTAAAATATAATTTACGTTGTTTGTACAATGTAAAAATGTACTGTACATAGCATCAGCATGGACTGGACAAACAGGAAATGCTGCAGAAAGGAAAAATTTCCCACCTTGGGTTAGGAATAGGCCCAGCCATCTAGTTCCCACTGCACCTCCAGTGCTAGGGCTCAAGTATTCTTTCTGAATAGAAATCACAGGATGGTGAGGTTGGAAGGAGCTTCTGGAAGTCATCTGGTCCAACCTGCCCACTTAGGCAAGGCCTCATAGAGCCAGTTGCCCAGGATTGTGTCCAGAAGGCTTTTGAGTATATCCATGGAGGGAGACTCCACAAACTCTCTGGGCAGCCTGCGGCAGTGCTCACTCACTCTCACAATAAAAGTGTTTCCTGATGGTCAGAAGGAACCTCCTGTATTTGTGTTTGTGCCCATTGCCTCTGGTCCTGTCACTAGGCACAACTGACAAAAGCCTGGCTCCATCCTCTTTGCACCCTCCCTTCAGGTACTTATATACATTGATCAGATTCCCTCTGAGCCTTTTCTTCTCCAGGCTGGCCAGTTCCAGCTCTGTCAGCCTTTCCTCAGAGGGGAGATGCTCCAGTCCCTTTATCATCTTCATGACCCTTTGGTGGACTCCCCCCAGTGTGTCCGTGTCTCTCCTGTACCGAGGAGCGCAGAACTGGACACAGCACTCCAGGTGTGGCCTCACCGGTGCTGAGTAGAGGAGAGGGATCACCTCTCTTGATCTGCTGGTTTTGAATAATGAAGCCTGGGGTACCATTCACCTTCTTTGCTCTAAGAGCACTCTGCTGGCTCATGTATGACCCGAATTACAACTGAGCTCTCACTACAGCCTGACTTAGGTCATTTTATTGTATTAATGTTATTTATTGACACTGCTCCTGTGGTGTTTACTCAGGCTGCAGTAAATTGTCTCCTTTTTGTTCCCTAAGGGTGTCTAGCCAATGAGCGCCAGCAAACAAGGCATGGAAACATGACTGGGGTATAACTGATATTTGCTTACGTTTGAAGAGGATTTGAACTGAGCTGTAATATATCAACTATCCCTTTTGTCACAGGGAGTTTTCATCCAGGAATCAATGGCATTATCAGTATGTCAGTGTTAGATACTTCAGTGCTCACTGAAGCAACAAAGAAAAGATCATTTCAAGAAAAGCTATTTGGAGGAATAGCTCAGTCTCATTACATGAACAGCAGCATTTATGAGAGTGCTACCATGGAATTATATAGATAAATTTAGCTTATTCAGGTAAGAGACAAGCCCTGTGTGCCCAGCATGGTCTGTAAGGATATCTGGGCTGAAATAAAGAGGAATGCAGGGAGTGTGTGGTACTATACACAGCTTGTGTTTTCAAAATCTGCAGCTCAGAGGTCTAGCTGTACCTTGGGCTGCATGACAAGTGACCAGCAGGTTGAATGAGGGAGGTGATTCTGCTCTCTGCTCTTCTGAGACCCTGCCTGAAGTACTGTGAACAGCCCTGGGGCCCCCAAATAAGGAATCCAGAAGAGGGGTATGAAGATGATCACAGGCTGGAACACCTCTCCTATAAAACAGGCTGAGAGAGTTGGGGTTGTTCAGCTGGAGAAGAGAAGGCTCTGGGGAAACCTCACAGCGCCTTCCAGTACCTAAAGGGAGCTGCAAGAGAGAGCTGGAGAAGGACTGTTTACAAGGGCATGTAAGACAAGGGAGAATGGCTTTAAACTGAAAGAGGGCAGGTTTACATGAGATAGCAGGAGGAAGTTCTTTACTGTGAGCATGGTGGGACACTGGAACCGGTGGCCCAGGGAAGTTGTGGATGCCCCATCCCTGGAAGTGTTCAAGGCCAGATTGGATGGGACTTTAAGCAACCTGGTCAAGTGGAAGGTGTCCCTGCTTATGCAGGGGAATTGAAACTAGATGATCTTTAAGGTCCCTTCCAGCCCATTTAATGATTCTGTGATTTCTCTGTGCAATATCTCATTTCTTTCCAGCCTTAGTCATTATGTGTTGTCCACTGATGTTGCAAGCATGGTTGTATCTGTTTGTTTTTTTGTGAAAATAATACAACTATATTCAGGAAAATGCATTTTCCTCTTCGTAACAAATTGCTTACCTTTCCTTATGGGCAGAAATAGCTTTTATGTAAGTTTCTAGCTCTGAGCTCATCTTATGCATGCTAATTTAAGTTCGTGAACATCCAGAGAAAGGGAAATGGGATCTGAAAAAAAAAAGCTATCTTATTTGCCACATGGCTAATCTCCTTTCTTTAGGAACAAGTTGCCTCACAGTTAAGACATGCCATGAGTTTACAATATTGAAATCTTTGTTTATGACAAGCAGGAGTAAGATCACATGATCTGTATTTGTTCATTTAGTCTTCTCTGTGAACTGAATAGCCTTTTTGTACTTAGTTTCTTATGGGACTGAACTTTACAAATAAATCCTTCAAGTTCTTGGGATACAAGGATAAAGTTGCAGTGTCTACATAGTATTTAGCAGCTGTCAGAAAATGTACTTGAAAACAACAAAACCAAAGTGAAATATATTGTAATCAATTGGAATGTCTCTAAACATGATCTGTAAAATCAGTTTTAACACTTCTGGGGTACCAGAATTTCATAAAATTCATAAAAGACACAACCTGTAGCTTGTCATGTTGCTACTCTGGTCAAATACTGAAATGACAAAATAAATAACTGTATTGCTTTCTAAAAATCCATCTATAACACATCGCATTTTTATTGGAAGATTTTATTTTAAAATAGATATTACAAATAAATCCTGAAACTTTACGACACCTTGGTGAGAGATTACATTTGTAGGCATACAAACTTCAGCCTTACAGGCTAACTGAAGCACTGGCAGCGTTTGGGAGCAGATCGTGGGAAATCCGCGAGGCAGTGGGGCAGAGGCTTTGCTTTGCACAGCTGTGTAAAGACTTGCCATAATAGCTGTCTGGAGCAGCAATCTCCGTGCTGGAGGAAACATGAGGAGCGCCTGTTCTCCCTCCCTCAGGACGCGTAATGCTCAGCAGAGACCGGGAAGGGAGGAGTGACTGCTGTGCCCTTGTGTTCTGCCTCCGCTGGCCTGAAGGAAAGCCAGCCGAGAGATGCTCTTAGGGGAGATGCGAACCACCCTAGTGAGAAAGCCCCTAGGGAGAGTACCCTGCCCTCGGCAGAATGTCCCCAGTGCTACCCTTGCCATGCTCCGCAAGGGGCGGGGTGGGAGCCACCGTGCCCAGTCTCAGCCCTTAATGCCACGATTTCCAACCCAGCGTTCACCGTTCCCGTGCAGTTTGCTATAGCATTTTAAAAAGCTATTTTGTATTAAAACCAGTAGATGGGTGCATTTGCTGTTGTTTTGTGGTTGGTTGGTTCGTTTTGTTTTTAAAATTCGCTTTAAATGCTCCAGCAGCGGCACGGGCCCCGGCCGGAGGTCACGCGTGGCAGCGCGGCCGCGGGGAACCCTGCGCCCCGACACGTCCCAGCCGTGCGGACAGCAGGTCACCGCGCCCGCCTTCCCCCTCGTCCCTGCCGCTGGCTGCGGTGGGAGGCGAGCGGGGCCGGCACGGCTGGGGGAGGCCATTTTGCAGCCTTTGGAGGAGGGAGAGAGGGCGGCGGGCGCGGCCGGGCGGGACCCGGCCCCCCGCGGCAGGTGAGCGCGGCAGGTGAGCGCGGCG
>VZTD01002528.1:38191-133485 GCA_013397725.1 Rhagologus leucostigma | reverse complement strand
CCGCCCGCCCGGGGGGACAGCGCTGGACGCGGAGCCGGGGCGCAGCGGCGGGACGACAATGCAGCAGGCGGAGAAAGCAGGAGGGGCAGCGCACGGCAACATGGAGGGAGGCGCGGAGCGGGCCAGCCCCTGATGCGGCTCTTTCTCCTCCTCCTCCGGGCAGCGGCTCCGGCGGCGATTCTCTCCCTGGCGGCGGCTGGCGGCGGCGGGTGGAAATGAGCAGGTCGGCGGCGCTTCTCCTCTGCCTGCTGGGCTGCAACGTGTGGAAGGCGGTGACCAAAACCTTAGGGGCGCCCGAGGCAGCTCAAGGTCGGTGCGGGATGGGCGGCGGGACTGGCACGCTTTGTGCGGTGGCCCCCAGGGCGGCGGGGGCTGCATTGTGCGGCGGGCCGGGCCGAGGGTACGGCGGGGAAGCGGGGCGGTGATGCGAGACCTCTGCCCGCTCCCACCGGCCGCCGCGGACCCCGCAGCCCGGAGAAGCGAAGGCAGCCCCGCGGCTGGGGAGCTTTTGTTACTGGCAGGGGCAGGGGCTGCGCTGGCCTCATTGTGCTGCCCCCTCCGTTCCTCCCTCCGTCCCTGGGCGCCGCCGGAGCTGTTGCGTTGCGTCCTTCTTCCCTGGTTTCCCCTGTGCTCACCGTGCCCGCTGCAGGGCCCGACGCGGCGGTGAGAGGCGGGTGGGGGGCACTGGCGGCCGCAGGCCGTGCGGGGCCGCCGGGCTGGGGTTCGCCCCCCGGCCTGACGGCGCGGCTCAGCCGCGGCCCCGGGACGTTTCCGGGCCTCCGCCGGGCCTTTTGTTCGGCGCGGTGGCTCCCGCCGGCCGGGCGGGGTCTGTCACCGCTGCCCCTGGGCAGCCAGGCAGAGACGCTCCCCGGCCGGGCAGGGTCGTCCTCCCCCTCCGCCCTCCCCCGGGCGGGCGCAGAAGCCGCAGCGAGCTAGTGCCCGAGCGCCCCGGGGGCACCTGGAGCAGCTCCTGATGCTCCTGTGCCTGGCTGCGAGTCCTGCCCTGGGCTGCGCAGCCCCGATCTTCACCTGTGCCGTGGTGTGGCAGCCCCTCGGCCGGCGAGGTGCACCTGCCCTCCAGCCCTTCCTCGTGTGAAAACTCGGCGGGGGAGGGAGACCCCGCTGTGCCCCTCTCGCCCTCGGCCTTGCGTTTGGTGGCAGGAGAGCAACCCCTCCGTCGGGCTCCGACAGGGATCCTGCGGCGGCATCGCGCCTGCCGGGACCACGGGTATGTCAGGATGCAGAGAACTTGTGTGCATAGGGGTACAAGACGTGTTAGAAGGAAATACATCCTCCCGTGTGGTCATTGTTGGCCTTGTGGCACGTATTGTCAAATGGCTAAATGTGTCATCAGCGATGAGCGATCGTACACCGGCTGAGCCTTCATGGCAGCGGGCTGGCAGCATTCTCCCCGCTGCGGTGGGGTGGACGTGCACCATGTGAAGGGTACGCTCCTGTCCTGTTTCCTCAAAGCTTTTCTGATCTCACACCGGTTGCAACAATCAGTAAGCAAGGCCTGCCACGAGAAGTAAAACATTAAAAGTAACCTTTTTGGTCTCTTTCTTTCATGGTTGTGTTTAAGTACACCAAGTAGAATCTGGGTGGGCATGAGGACTGCTCTGTGGACACAGAGTAGTCAAAAGGCAAAGGTGTCTTCTAGGAAAACCTACCTGTCTGACATCAAGTGTAATACTAGATTCTGCCTTTTTTAAAGGCTAAAACAATAGCAGTTCTGGAATAAGAACCACTAACTATAACTCAAAGGCCACTAAACTTCGGATATACTGAGTTTGTTGATAAGCATGCCAGAAAACCAGAGCTGTGTTTGACCCATGAAGCTAGCACTTCGGATAACAAGGTAATATAAAAATCTGCTGTGATTTGTTGTATCATGTGGAAAATCTTCTTCATGTATGTGATCAGAGTGGTGAGGTGTTGGCAAAATTAGTGCCTTGCAACTGCCCTGTTGATCTTGTCTTCTATTGTCAAGCTCAGTTCAGATGGCATGGAAAGGCTTGTCTCAGCTGCTACATCCGCATCAAGACTGATGGCTGATTATTTGAGTAATAGCAGCTATGTCAGTGAGTAGAGAACATTTTTATCGAAATAGAAATGTCTAATTTTATCTTCCACGTAAGAACATCTGAATTTTCATAGTATCATTTTCCACAGCCTGACTACAAGCCCAGTCTTTACTCTTTGGACATGTACATTGGTACAAGGGCATATGTAGAGCTGATCTCATATCAAAGTGTATTCTGCTTCCTAGTTACCAGCTACTTACTATGAACCTTTTTTTGAAAGTTTTGTGATGCCAGCTTATAGCCTTGAATAAGTTCCTGAACATCAGGTGTGATGATTTTCTGGGGAAAAGAGTTTTTGTACCAGATACATTCCCAATTTGTATACACACAGCACAGTAAGCGCTAAATGGTTGTAAAACCTAAACTAGCTGTCTTTCCCTCTTGCCCTTTTAGTACCATGATCATTGTTGTAGGTACCAGTAAAGAGCCATTGCCAAAGTTCAGGGATGTTTGCAAATGACTGTCTTTCCCTTTGTGGCTGGGAATAGACTAATTAAAAACCAAGGGCTTGAAATTAAGGTAGAGGTTAGAAAGCCAGAACATGCCATTAGGGAATAATTGCTTCAGCTGCAATATTTATTGTTGGACAGGTTACATGAGACTAGGGTGGAGAACCCTCCTCCTGGTGGGACAGATCACATGAGACTTGGTTAAGATGTTCCATGTCTGTGTTAACAAACCAAATAAATAGGTCTTGGATTTGGAGCATTTTGAAGGTGGGATTTGTAATCAGTGTTCTGATTAAGGAAGGGATGAGGAGGGATGTTTTGCATCAAGCATTTCTCTTCTTCATTGCTCTCAGACGTATGTTCAGCCAGTCCCAGCTTCAAATTCTCCTCAGCCAGACTGATTACGTAATTTGTGAATATAAAAAGTGCTGGCAATTAAGCTCTGCACTTAGCACCGTATTTAGAAAATTGAATGACTTTTTTATGCAGATCTTTTGTGGCCTCTGAAGGTCACTGAGGTATCCTCTAAATTTCAGCAACTTGTTTTCTCTAATAGGGTAAAATTCTCACAGATGAGTTGTTCACTTTTGTCAGTGTTGGTGCTTAGAACCCCAGCAGTGAGGCTGTTAGATGTCCATGAAGGCACACTTTAGAACATTTACCTTTCTAACTTCTCTCAAGTATGTAAAAGCTGGCAGGTATTTCAGATGAGGATTAAATTATGGTTTTGTGGGGTTTTTGTTTGGTTTTGGTTTTGTTTGGGTTTTTTAATGGTTCTAACAGGTGTTCCAGAACTTAAGTTTGTTTTAATGCTGAAATGAATGTGTGAAAGTTTTAAAACAAACAAACAAAAAAGCCCCCAAACTAACCCTTAAGCTGAATTCCTATTGGCATTGGTGATTTGTTTGGTGACTACACAAAATACACGGTGCATGTTTTTCACATGAGTAGTTCCTGTGTAAAACCTAACAACAAACCCCTGGCAAATAGGAATTTAAGAGTTATATGAAGAGGTAGCATGAACCCAGGGAGAATGTAAGCATAATCAGTGTAATTTGGGAAGGGATTAAGTTTCTTTATCTCCTGTAAACTTTGCTTCTCAGTAGAAGATGAGGATCATTCGTTTTTAGCTGCTAGGGAGGTCTTTAAAGAGAAATCCTAGAATATTCTGTTGTAGTGCTGAAATCTAGTATTACATTTGTCTGCTGCAGTGTGTATTGGGTTTTAACTTGTATTTCAGTTGGTCTTCGTATTTTATTAGTTGATCAAAATTAAGAAGTTACGAATAATAAAATAACAGTTGAGTAATAAATAGCAGTGAATTCAAATACTAGCCTACTAGTAGACTAATATGCACAGGATATCCCACCCTCACAATCCCAGAATGAGATTAGGTAGATAATTATTTTCCAGTATGACGGTGAATAAAAATTCAGATGTTGCTGCTTAGTCAGAATGTGCAGTGTTTTTTCCCTTCTGTGTGCATGGAGGACAGGAGGGTTGATGCTTGAGTGCTGCTGTTTGGAATTGCCTGCAAGCAGCCATTCCATTACTTTGTGGAAGCTGACTTCACAACCATTTCAGATGGACATTCTGCAAAACCTGCTTTTCTGGACAGCACAATAACAGCTCTGGGAAGACCCTCCAGTTCTGGGGATTGTTTGTTTGTTTGTTTGTTTTTAAACTAGTTATCCTGAGCTTGCAGTTTTACCAATGATGATAAAGTTTAGATGATGCAGAAACAGTCTTTATAGTCTTTCTCTCTTTCCTCTTGCACTGCCGTACTGCCTCTTCTCATTCAGCTGAAAATTACTAATGATGGTCAAATGCAAAGGTTTATTTCATTGAGACCACAAATGGACTCCTCAGAGTAGAAGCTAAATTGCTCTAAAGCAGTACAAAAAATGTTGCTTTGTTTTAGTGGAGGAGCCAGTTGTTTACTCAATACTAGATAGTGTTGTAAAATATTAATGAAGATGAGGTATTTGTTGATTTTATCAATAATCAGATCCAGGTAAGCACTGGGTTTTGGATGGGTTTTTTTCATGTTTGTCTTGAACTACTAATGCCTGCAAATGCCTAGTAACTGATTTCTCTCAGTCAGATGAACAAGTTACCTAGGTGATCTGAGGGTTTAAAACTGCAGTCTTTTTCTCCTAAGCATTTGTGTTCGTTCTTTTGTCATCTAATACCTTGCCCTAAGTGGTTCAATTTACCTTTGGTAACGTGTGTATGCACTTGTGAAATGACAAATCCATATTCTGGCTTTCCCTGCTGTCCCACTTTTGTCTTGTGTCTTTTTTGCCCACTTGTGTCATGAGATAATGTTAATTGCCATGTGTTTCTCCCTCTCTCCTCTCTCCTCTTTTTTTTTTTTTTTTTTTTTTTTTTTTTTTTTTTTTTTAAAAACACCACACTGATACCTTCTGCTTGAGACTAAAACTGGGTTCATGAAACTTTTAGGGATGGCTGTGTCAACTTTTGGCTAAGTGAATGGTTTCAAATAGCGGTTTCTGGTAGCAATGAAATGCAATTTTACAATTTTTGATTGTAATGGTTAACAGAAGCTTGGCTACATGTATTTGTGTTCAGGGGAGGAAGAAGAATTGTGCATTTAGATTTTTTTGAAAATATAAGGTATTTCCAGCGGTTTTGGTAGATGGAGGAACAGAAATGTCACTCTGCTTCTTGTTAGTAGAAACTTCAGATTAGTTTTTTACTCTTGTCTCCTGTGGGCAAAGCCAGTCTTGGCACAGGAAGAAAACCAAGAAGAAAATGCGTGCCGAGGAAATGCAGTGCATAGGTTATGTCATTATAGGAATGTGCTGTACCTGGCGGGTTGGAGGTTCAGCTTCAGTGGCATTTCTCAGCAGCCCTGCTTGAAGTCTGGCCATTGAATAGCAGTGTGGTTGGGAGTGATGCTTCTATTCCACATCTCAAATTCCAGTACATTGGATCAACACAGTTGTTGTGAACCTTAAGCTTATAATTTAGGGAGAGTTCTTCCAGTCAGCCAAAGGCAGAGTAAGTAATCTCTCAAAAATACGTGCAACTTGAAATGAAAGTATGCACTTTCAGCATTTCTGTTGGCTTATACACTCGTTACCTTATGCAAGCTGCATTTTTTGTAGGATCAGTTTTCCTTTGCTCCAGTATATGTATCTATTCTGCCTTTAGATACCAAGAAAGGCAACTTCTGAGAGAACTGTGCTGTTGGTATTCTGCTTCTTCCACAGGTCCCAATGGTTTTACCATATACATGCCAGGAAGCACAAATAAGGGAGGCAAGAAGTCTGTGTAAATGGTTGTATTTACTAGAAAAAATCAGTTTATTAATACTAATATAATACATGTTAATAATATACACTAAAACATTTTGTTTTAGGAAGTGCCAAAGAGAACTGAGTGCTTTTTTTTCCTCCAGAAATTCCAGAAATGTTATCCTGAAAGCTGGTTTACATTAAGCTTTCAGTTAATGTAATATCTGGCTTGCTGTGCATGGGTAATAAGCATTATACACATGCTTTTTACGAATACCATCTTTAGTTTTATTAGAAACTGGAAAATATGTATGTATTTTTTAATACAGAGCCATAAGAATGTGACTATACTGTAATTTCTTGTTGCTTTTTCTAAGTGCATCGAACCTTCCACTTTACAATAGTAAGAAAGAATCACAGTTGACATAATGGCATGTCTGAGCCCTTGAAAGAAATATTTTTAAGTTTGTTTCAACATAGAGCAACATTTTCATTTCTGTAAAACGCTGATGTTCTTATTCAGATATACCCACGCCACTCTTGCTGGCTTGAAGAGCAACAGATCTTGAGAAAAACTGAAGGAAAAATTCTTTTATGTACAGTATAGTGTCTAAATTTGACTCCCTATTTCTTGGTGGGTCGTTAGTAGCTGCTTGGGGGATTGGGTATATTTAAACAGAGCTGCCGTTGATGTAAAAGTAAGTTTTGAGTAGAAGCAGTTTATGCAGGCAGGGCACAAAAGTCCCTGGAAATCCAGCACCGAAGTTATCTTTTAATTGTTCCTGCTCTTAGTTTTTGCAGTTCTGTGAGCTGTCACTGCCTGTGCCATTCTGTGGAGGCATCCTAGGGGGTGAATTCCTGCGTTTGTTCATTATCTGTACACCTCATGCATTGGCAGGTGAAGCCTCCCTGTTGCTATGAGTGGGAACCTGCACCGTGGCAAACTGCTGCTGTCGTTGGTGCTTTTCAGATGGAGAGGCAAGACATATAACAGTATAGAGGACACCACACAGGCCTTGCTGGAGCTGGAGTGACTCGCAGGGGCCAGCCTCAGCCTCTCTGCCCTGTGGGAACCAGGCTTTGAGAGACACAGTGGCAACTGAAGTTAGCAGAGAGGAAATGGAGCACGGAGGGGAAGCCAAGGGGAAGGAAGTAGCAGCATCCTTTCAACTTGGGGACAACAAAGAAGCTGAATCCAATGAGGTGCATAATGCTTCCAGTTTCGTTGTAGCTGCAGGGGTGCTGAGAGCTGCTGTACTATGTAGGTATAATACAATAACAATAACAGCGTTTAACAGTAAAGGGGAGCTCACCTTGACAGTCCATAAATGCTGAGATAAATAAGAGGTGCCGACATAAAGTATTCCTGCTTTGTTAAAGAAAACAGAGCCCTTTCTTCTTCCTGCAGTGATTAACAGAAGAGATAGTGATATTGGGTGCGTCCTGTTGTTTCATCCCACCTTTGTGATTGTCATTACTGAAACATGGTGTCTTTCATCCTTTATAAGCAAAGGTATACACAGCAGCAAGTATTTCTCAAGTGATTTTTTGAGACTTGCTAAGAAAATGGCACCAAACTAAGTTAAAAGCTGCATTTGTACTGCTGCTGTGAGGAAATTAATGTATCAGCGGTTTTGTCCAACCCTTTTGCTCTTCGCCATACTGTGAAAAGTTGTGCAAGGTGAAAAGTTAAGATCGAAACATCTCATACCTCAGTCTGTACATGTCAAGTACTCCTCTGTGAGGGATGTGCAGTTTGCGTCCAGGGTAGGAGGCATCTCATCTGACTTAGGTGTCTGCAGTCTTCAAGTGTCTGCATTGTAGTGAGTCACCCACGGTCCTTTAACAGACAAGAAGATGTAATCTCAGCTAATGGAGCAGAGTATCACTCCTGTCACCTGGAGTAAGCACATTTGGTCCGATGAATTGTGTTGTGTGAATCTCCACTGGCAAGCATGGCAGCCTACACAACACCATTTGTATTCCCATTTAGTCAGATGAATCCTCCCTCAGTGTTGCCTCCCTTGGTGTTGCCCTCTGGCTTGGCCTTGAGCTACTGAATATATACAGTGTAATAAACTATGTGAAGGAACACACACTTGGATTACCTGGCTGGGTTATGTACTTTTCAAGACTCAAACAAGAGTTATTGTCTATTTACATTTCTGAACCATTTGTCTTTGTAGCATTATGCTTATGAGCCTAAGTGTTTCACTCCCAAGAGTAATTAAAGAAAGGTGTAGAAACAAGTAAGGAGGCTTGTAGAATTGTTTGGACTTGCCTATATGTTTTGCCGTGTTTTTAGTTAGCTTTGTATTCCCAAGGGTTGATTTATTCTGGATTAAACTGCATCGTTCCTCTCATCTTTGTCTGTTTTCTCATACTGTTTTCTCATTTGTGTAGCAATGTGGTAAACCAGATCAAGGAAGTTATCCAACTGAAAACTCCTATATGCATCAGCTCAGTCTTCACCTGGATCATTTCCCTGACTGGATTCATCAGAAATCACACAAATGTTATTGCTGGTGCAGCAGAAAGGGCTGGGAGGAGCTGGTAAGGGACTTCATGGCAGCAGTGCCAGTTGATGCAGGATTACATTTTTTTGTAGAACTAAAGCATAAGACATAAGGCACAGCATTTAGAAAGGTAACTGTTTTCAAAGTTACTACTTAAAGGAAACTCCTCTTGTCTGGAAATATGATACCACCGAGTTGCTCAAAGTAAAAGCATAAAGAATTTCTTGAAAAACCTATTTGCTTACAGTGGACAAAAAACTGCATTGTACAGTTAATACTGGCAGACCTGAACCTGGGTGCTGGCAGATGATTTGAGGCACTTTCAGCTGCAACTGTCTCTGTCAGAACAGGTTTTTGTCCCTGCCTAGGATTTCCTCTTTGTACCCTGCATGGAAGTTTAAACAGACTTTCATCCACAGTTTCATCTCAAGTGTACTGTGGCATGTAGTGCTCAGGAGTGTTTCTCCCAGTTGTAGGGCAACAGGTGAGTTAGTACCTGAGTTATTTTTTCTCTGGATGTTCTAAATGGCTTGAGAGGAAATGATATATTTTAGTTCATTTGAATGCTAAAGAAGCGTGGGGGCAGTACTGGCACGTACCATAGTCTTCTGGTAGAGTAACTTTTGTCAGCAAGTCATCAGCATAGGATTTGACGCGGTTAGTGATGCCTGGTAGTGTCTGGTCGCTCCTCTCTGATCTGTCAGCTGCAGTGATTCCCACCTTCCTTCAGTTAATTGCCTTACTTTCGTTAGCTACTACACTTCTGCATTGATGTCTCCAAGATTAGAGTGTCTGCTGAGAGATAAGAACTTTTCACTCTTTATCCTACGCTTCCTCCTTCTGTCCCAGTGCTGGCCCTCTCGTGTTTTGGAAGGCTTGGTTTGTATTTGCTGATGACAGGCAGGAAAGTGTGCTAGGGAGTGTTCATGGCCTTTTCTTGTTTCTGTTTGAGTTGGGCAAGCATTGCTAGGGCAGTAAATGGATCCAGGAGCTCTGGAGACAGGACTGATGGTGTGCCGGGGCTGAGGTGGACAAGGGCGGGAGCACACCGGTGGGCAGGAGGGGATAAACTTGTCCAGGCTTTGCACTGTGTTTGCAGAATGGGAGTCATCAGCTCAAGATGATGACTTGTGCTCCTGGCAAATTCTGCAACCTCCTGAGGAGCATGCTGACCTGGACAAATATTATAGTAGTTAAAAAGGCTAGTTGGGGGAATGACATTGTCAGACACAGTGAAGCACCGTGATATACTTGCTCTTTTAGCTTTACTGCTACTACCCGGAGTATTCACAGTTTATTTCAGCATTTGAAGTCCTGGCAAATAACTTAAACTTGGGCCGGTCTCTAGGTTTATGATGTATGATTTACAGGACCTAGGAACACAGATTTCAAAATGAGAGCTGTATTTTTGTTGTTTTGTGGTGTACTTGTGTGTGGGGACGGTTATGTTTTCCCTATTACAAAAACCTTAATGTTAAGACACTCGTTTTCTTCAAAAGTTAACTATCCTATAAGAACAAAGGAATTTTTACTTCATTCTTTAGTATACTGATAGTTGAAACTTTTTAGAGGGAACTATGGCATTAGACTTAATCAATGTAAATATTTTTGTTAGCATGTTACATGAAAATTAAATATACAGTTGCTTCAAGCAGCTTGAAGCAGTAGGAGCTAAAACTTAAAATGGGATGAATTTCAAGTTTGCCTATTGCTGTAAGCTATTGAGTTGTAACTGCAGTGGGGTTTGGAATATTAAATTAGTAAAAGTACTTTAAAAATCAGTTGCCGAAGGAAGAGAACCTGACATACTAAAGTTCTTGTTGAAAACCATTAGTTTTTCCAGACATTTGATATGGCCTTCCTTCTTCAGGTCAGGTCAGATATGGATACTTACATGCTCTATGAAGCTTTACCTCAGCAAAAACTACTTGCCATTCTTTAGCTATGTTCAGAATCTTGCTGAAGATGTTGTTTTAGTTAGTAATTTTACCTGTATGTAATCTTTCATTGAATTTAGGGGGTGGGGGGAGGGCTGTGTTTCATTTGGGGTTTTTTAAGGCTTGGTTTACTATTGCTGCTTAAAGAGCTGAGTGAGCCCTCTCAGCAGATGTTGTCATTAGGGGGTCAAAGTAGTGTCATTTCACAAGCTGACTTTCTGTGCGCAGAAAAATAGCTTTGAGTTTTGAGGGGGGAGGGACTAGGTAAACAGAATAGAGCAGGTTTTTTGGTGGGCTCCTAGAAAGGTAATGGTTATTCCCATGTGCAAGTTAACGCATGCTTTAAAATGTACTTTCATTTTTCTGTGGTGCAAAAAAGATTTAAAAAATGTATATAAGCTCTCAAGATCAAACTCATAAATTAGGTGATAGACCTGTAGGTCCCTTCAGAGCAGTAGAGAATCTTTGCTTACCATAGATGATTGCACATAATCAAAGATGCTTTTTAATATCTGATGTGTTCAAGGATCGAGTCTTGCATCAGTTAGCTGCTCGGAGTGATCAAGTGTCATCTTCCCTTACCCCTAGCCTAATTGCATGGGGGAGAATATTAAAGCTTAAATTCTTACGGCCGAGCTCTCTCAGATGTTTCTTCAGTCCAGGTACTTTGTGCCTGTGGTGATGTAGCATTTCCAAGAAGGAGTATATTGAATGGAAGGAAAAGTAAATGTACAGGACTGTTTCCTCATCATGGTGCTGACATGGGGCAGAAAGTCTCATGGCCTCCCTGTTGCTTCATGCCATTCTGTCTGCTGCTGTACAGGTCAACAGTTACTAAGGATATACTCGAAACAGTCCATCCTGACAGAGCCTTGGTGCATCTAGGGGCTGGCTATAACCAAATGGTATCTGACAGTATTGGGTTGCAGGTCATTGCTTACTTTCTGGTGTGTCTTTGTGGGGACAGTAAAATGCAGCCTTCATTACTCCAAATGTTAAAATTCAGAAGAGCTTTTAACAGCCCAAAAGCTTTGAAGGCGATGGGTATGTTTGCCAAAAGGAACAGCACTTTCTCTTGCTGAGTTTAATCTTTTAAGTTATTCTTATAGCTTCTTGAGTGCATAATAAAAGTAATAAAAGTTCAAATTAATAAAAGAGAGTATCTTCCTTGGAAAAGAAAGGCTCATTGCTTGTTCTCTAGTCGCAGGATGAGGAAGGTATGTCTGTTGTGCATAAAATAAGGTCAGGAGTAAATAGAAAGTGCAGTGACCATGATGATATGCTGTCTAGGTCCAGGCTGGGAAGTACATCAAGCCCACACAAGAGTTTGTTCTTAATTCATGCCATTTTTACTTCAGTGGTTAGGGACCTTTTAATGAATTAAGTGATACTTAGTGATGAAGTGTCTGCTTGGACCGTTGTGAAATAATGTTCAGATTTATTCCCCCTCTTCTTGCAGTTCCATGCTTTTCTCTGTCACACCTGCATGAGTATAAAGGGTAAAGCCAGAAAGTTGCCTGGCAGCGGGCAGCACAATGGTGTGTCAGCAGTCTGGGCTTGCTTTCAGCCTCCTGGGAAGGCAGAGAGCCCCCACCTGCTACACTGATGTTCAAATCTGAGAGGTTTTTTTTATGTACACAGCAACTTGTCCCTGAAATGAATGGCAAGCTTTGTTTCTGAATATATGTATGTGAAGAAACTAAGAAGATTAAAAAAAGGGGGGCAAAAAGAAGAAGCATAAAGGTGATAGGAAGGCATGTTAAAGTTCCTATTAGATAATGAAGTTTGAATGGATTCCAGCTACGAGTGCTAAGATCCTTCTTCCTTTTCTTCTTGCACTTTCCTTCACCTTCCCTTTCCTACTGAGTAGAGCTTAATTTTTAACTTTATTTTATTTTGACAGAAGATAACCTACATTTAAAAACATAGTCATGTAAACAAATTTGTATTTCAAACATACTCACAAAACTTGATGTTGCGGATAATATCAGAATCTCGTTTCATGCTCTGAAGCAGCAGGAGGATAAAACACCTCAAATTCAAGGTGCTTTTAAAAAGTCAGTACTTGTCTGTAGTTACAATGCAGAAAATACCATAGAAAGCAATTATTTTAATTCAGAGAGTGAGACAACACTGATAAATGTTGATTTTAGGAATTCTGCTGATAACCAATTGCATTTGTCAATGTTCTCCATGCTTATACCATAGTATTTGGTTTAACGTTTTTGTTACTTTAAACCCAAACTGATGACCTGTGATTTTTATGGGGTAGCTGTGTATTCACTGGACTTTGCCTGAGGGCGAAATAAAAAACTATGTGTTTTATACTACCTTAAAAAGAATACAGAAAAAGAAAAGAACTTAATTGTAGGTCCATTGATCCCTTTCCTTGTCATGAATTATTCACGTATTAGTGTGATTGGTTTTGTTAGGGGGGTTTTTTAAGCCTTGTAAAGACGAAAACAAATATGAGCGTAATAATTAGTATTGCTGTAATACCTAGTTATCTTTCACACCTTAGTTTGTCTCAGTTTGTCTTAATTACCAGGTTTTTGAGACAAAAATTATGAGTTGGTAGGATTAGTTTCTCTGAGTGACTCTCGAAAAACTATGTATTTGTTTGTTGGAATCCTGTCTTCTTATTTCTGCTAAGAAACTGGGATGGCTGCAGTTGATTGGAGACCTCAGCATTCACGCACACATGTGCAGATGTGCACACATGCTTGTCTTGTAAGGCCATATGGAATGAATCAAAGCTTACCTCACAGTAGTAAAACCGTAATGCATTTTCCACCATTTTCAGTTATGTGTTCATGGCATGATATTCTGTACTTCGAACAACTTACAGTGATTGTCCTTTGTAAATGGTCATTATTCTGTGAAATTAATGTGTTCTCCAGGATACTTAGCTTCAGTTTTGTCCTGGGATTGCTGCGCGTATTTCAATAACACCAGAACTTGTGTCATCTTTTCTGCTCACTGGCTTTGTTCAAAGCAGCTTTGGCTTGCAGATGCACACAGATGTGTTTGTTCTTTCTTGTTCATGGCAGTAGATTTGCAACAAACCCTTGCTAGCAGATAGAAAGCATGTGAACTAATTGAGTGTATGGGTATGTGTACTTCCTTGTTCAGGATTTTTAAACAATCTGAGACCTCTAATTAAACATTGCTGGCTTCTGGTTGGTTTTTTTTCCCTGCAGTTGTCGTAGTATCTCATACTATCATTGGGAGTTCTTAAAAATTTCTGACTTGATCAGAAAAAGTGGATTTTAATATTAGACTTTTAGATCTTGTATGTAAAACTATAGCACTTAGAATTTTTTCTCGCATTCTAGTAGCTCAAGACAATTCAGCCTTTAGGCTGTGATAGTACCTTTGATACTATTAAAAATTATCCTTTCTAGACGCACAAATACACTTAGCATTAAAATGGAGAGCTAACCTACTGTTTATATTTTTATCTGTATTAAGATAAGTAGAATGGTTAAAATACCCTAAATATTGACCAGATGCTGAATCGGATGTCTTAGTCTGTAAATGACATTACTGAAAATCAGTAGTAGTAGATTTTTCTCTTTGGTAGTGATAGTAGGTCCTTGGGTTCTAACTGTTCCTGTATACTTGTTTGGAACTGATATGCTGTCATTTTTTCTCTATCAGGATATAAAACAACAAAAAAAAGGTGCATATTTAGGTAACGTGATGTGTCTTGTACACTGATTTTTTTTTTAATGTTTTGTAAACACTCCAAGCCATCCCTTCAGAATATGTCTGGTAGTTGAATCTTCTGCTGTGCTTGTAATTTTTGACAACACAACTTCAATTGCCAGCAGTTCTGGTGTAGATCATCACATTGGTGGAGTGGCCAGTAATTTCTTCATGTAGTCCTGATGACCTTGACTTTCAGAGGAGATGAACATGTGTCTTCCTCAGTGTCCTGCTATGGTTGTCTTAGAGCAAGCAGCACACTTAGGCCAAAGTATGAAGGAGCTGAATAGTTCATCAGGGAGTTTTCTTAAGAGTTGGTTAGTTATTTCCTGATTCTTTTTTCTGGAGGCTGTCCAGACACATCCTTGTGTTGATTCTGGAGACATTCTGTGCATTGTCAGATTCACTTGAACTTGCCTCTGACCTGTGTTTCCAACTGTGCATTTCAGAAGTTCTGTTACCTGGATGTTTACTCAAAGAATCGTAGAATCATTTAGATTGGAAAAGACCTTTAAGATCATCTAGTACAACAGTCCATCACTAAACTGTGTCCTTAAGTGCCACACCTACATCTCATAAAGGTGTTAGCTGGGTTCCTGCTAGTAACTAAGTCCCTGACAACTTGGCAGTGTTTCAATTTGTCATTCCAGTTGCTTGAAATACAGTAGTGTTTTAGCTTCTGAAGGACTCTAATCCATGTGTCTTGTTCCTTTCCCAGATTCTTAATCCCCATCAGAAGAGACTGAGAAGGATTTGATTGCTCAGTAGTTCCTGGAGAGAGATGCTCGATGTGTAGGTGGAATGAGGCATTTTCCTGGCCTTCACTACCACAGAGGGATGTGCAGAGATGAGGCTGTAGAGAGCACTGTGTTTCTTTGTTGTTCATACTTGAGGGAAGCTTGGTTAGCTTGACAGCCGTGGCAGTGTCTCATGGCTACCAGCTGCTGTTGTGTTGGCCATTCCTTTGTGTTCTTGATGTGTTGCATCCAGACTTAGAAGGTCTGTTGTGTTGGCTTTCTGTCAACTGACGATCCTAAACTTCAGATTCTTCAGCGTGGGTTGGTATGGCTGAATGTACAGCAGTGGGCAGGCTGTGCTCCTGTTCTTCACCCTCATCCATGCCCCACTGCTGCTGCTTTTTGGATAAAGCATCCAGATTGTATGGATCTGCGCAGTAATTAAAAGGATGATTCTTATTGACATTTCGTGAACTCATTGGGGAAAATGAAAAAACATTCATCTTACTGGCTCCTGTACAGAAGAATGGTGGCTGCTGTGCAGTTGTTTTTGCCTTGCTGCATGAGCTTGGAACAAATGTCTCATTGTTTTGCTCTCAGTACTTGCAGATGCTGGGCTTGCAGTGCTTACCACCGTTGTAACTTCTTGCTTGGCTGTTAGATACCTAGAGATAGCAGTAGTGTGTGAGGGTCCCAGCTTGTGACTGGGGTTCTGCTGGCCTGTGATCTGTCAAGGTGTTGTGGCTTCTAATGTTTTCCATTGCCAGGGAGCTAAATAGTAGAAGTTCTGACCAGTTGGTCACCAAGTTCTTGTGACCACTTCTAATGCTATAAGGTGTGCAACAGAGAAAAGCAAGTAATGTAGAAACAGGAAAAAAGTTCATCTGAAAATGCAAAGAGTTGAATTAGGTAAACAAAATAGAAAACATGAAAGGTACTTACTGGTGTCTTACTGGCTTTGGGTGCTTGTTCTAAACTGGTAGGTGAGGAAGGTGTCCACCCTTGTTTGCCAAAGGCTGGCATGCTGGGAAGTGCTTCAGAGCTGCTGTCCTGAAGTACAGAGTATGAGCTGCAGGCTAATTTACTGTTCATTAGTTCTTGTTGACAGCTTGGGCATAATGGAAATGGATACTAACAGAGGAAGTAAACTTAGTGCAAGGGTATGAAATTATGGGGTAACATTTTACCTTTCTTTAAATGTTAACTTCTTTGTTCAATTCACATTGGGTTTCTCTGCTTTGAGAGGGTTTGTATTGCCGAGATATAGGGGCTTGATATAGTGATGGGATACTTGTATGATGGAATAGCCTTTCTCAATGGGTGTGGAGATGAGCTTATGGGGAAAAGGGCATTTGTTTGAAGAATTATAAACATAAGCATTTATTTTTCTTACTTGTGCAAAACCTTCTGTTCTAGGTATTCTCTTCAAAGACAGTATCTGATTGCTGTGTGGGACTTGCCCAGCAGGTCTTGCAATGCAGACTTTGTCTCTGATCTAAATTTGCTGTGGTTGGGTTTTGGTGCCATGTGTTGGTCTTTACTTTCTGAGCACCTTTAGCAAGAAACCAGTGTGCTGTGTGCTTGAATACTGCCTCAAACTGCTACTTTTTAATAACTGTGCTCAACTTTTTATGCTCTTGTTTGCCCTTTCCGCTGAGTAGTCATTGGCTCTGTCCTTATCCCTCCTCTCTGCATATCTTCTCCCTCTAAGAAATCATACTGCTCTCTTCAGCCTTACCTGTCTATATAGGTCATGTCTCATTCTACATATTCTCTTAGTTTTGATTTCTCTGTCTGTCTGGTCTCAACCAGCTCCTGGCTACGCCATAATTTATTACAAGTGACAGATTTGGAGGAGGAGGTCCTCTGCTGTATCATATCTCTGACTGTTGTACTGATAGCAGATGATGGTGCTGTGACATTCCTCTGGTTGGGCGTTTTAAAAAAAGTTCCAGGGTGGAGGAACTGACATGCTCGGCAAATTGTAAAACCCAAAGGAGTTTAAAGTAACAGCTGCCAAACAGCTTTAACTCCTTACTTTCTTTCTTGGTTTATATTTTGAGTGAGGAATAAAGTTAATTTTTTTTTAATTAAAAAAAAGTGGACCTCATTGTCAACTGATGAGAATCAGATGCTGACTTTTTATTGTGTGATCCTTTAAAGAGTTAAAACATGAGAGCAAGGGTGTTAATCTAGCAGATGTCTTCTGGTCATGTTTTAAACCCAGCATGAACAAACATGGATGTTTTTAATAAAAAGACAGATATTTAATTCCAAGAAATATACAGGTCTTATGCCAGAATAAATGCAATTTGTGAGTTCTGGTTAATTTATTATTATTATTATTTTAGAATTA
Organism: Rhagologus leucostigma; assembly: GCA_013397725.1. Taxonomy (NCBI): domain Eukaryota; kingdom Metazoa; phylum Chordata; class Aves; order Passeriformes; genus Rhagologus; species Rhagologus leucostigma. The sequence continues at coordinate 116,438 of VZTD01002528.1, read as the reverse complement.
TTTCCTCGGGAGCCATTTGCAGGCTTTGGAACACTTAGTAACTTTTGCTAATAATCTTCGAGATTTTGTGTATTACATAAACTTCAGATTTCCTTGCTAGTCATCTGTGTTTATTTGACTTTCACGGAGCTGTTATAGGCACCAGCAATAGCCTGTACTTGATTCTTGGATTTCTGATTTTTTTTTTTATTTTTTAACTGTTTTTCCTTACTGCTTTGGTCACATAAGTCTACCTTGGCTTCTTTGCTTTCAGCCTGGAGCAGGATAATTGTTACCTGCTGAACATGGAAAGCAAATACTTGTGAGCTGAAAGTAAAGGGAGGCTGTCTCATTTCTCCTTTCTGGTGTGCAGAGTGACTGCATGTTGTTTTCAGAATGAGTAGCTTGGTCTTCATGGTTGCAGTTGGTGCTTGTATGTAGAACAGAAGTGGGGAATAGGTGAAATTCCTTGGTATTATGTTGTGGATCATACCAAGTGGCCCTTCTGCCTCCAATCTGTGAAAGTAATACTGCGGAAATTACAGGCGGTGTGCAAGATGTGCCCACAACTCTCTTTGTAGGGAAAGGCGATGAAGCGCAGCAATATGTTAACTTCTGCGTTTTACCAAAAATGTTTGGAACGCAGTTCTGAATATGAATCATGAACCCTATGAAAGTGTAGGAGTATGGTACTGGAACAGACTGGATTTTCATCTCTTTAGCAAGTACCTTGTAAGCATTTTTTGAATCTCACTGACCTCATCTTAAAACTGAGTTCTGCTTGACTTCACCATTATGAGTCAGAGGATGTTTCAAGAAATTCACTGTTATTAGTAATATTGTGCAAAATTTTTCAATACTTTTTATCTGCCAGAGCAACGGAAATATTAAAGTCCATGAAATACAGCATTTTGCTGGCCTTTACTGCCGTGTGCATAGACAGGGTTGTAACTCAACAACTTGAACCATCTGGTTGAGTTCAGTGAAGGTTGCCGTTGTACAGATACCCAGTTTGAAAAAAAAAAAAAGGTAAATTTAAAATTTTACAAACGAAAGATTGGGCACATGGGGTTATTACCAAGAGAGATGCTGAAAACACTTAGCCGTACAGAACCACAAGTGTTCAGAAAAGAAACCAATTAATTTTTATTCAGTTGGTAAATTTTATTCAGGTGGTAAGGTAATTAGAACCTGATAATCTCTCATACTTTCCTTCGCTAGGGTTATCCAAATGATTGCAGCTTGCACATGGTCCTATTTCTTAGAACAATAATATTTTAGACCATCTTGTAAAATTGAAAAACTGAGAGAAGCTTGCAGGCATAAAGATTTTATGCATTTCTCTGACAGAGTTGGTTTTTCAACTTGTAGATACCTCAATACAATTGCTCTGACTTTAATTTTGTTAAGTTAATATTGAGATAAGTCAAAGGAGGGAAATAAGGATGGGTAATAGCCATCAAATTGGGGAAAAGTAGACATTGAAATAGTGTGGAGATAGGATCACAGAATGGTTGACTTTGGAAGGTACCTCTGGTCCAGTCTCCCTGCTTAGGCAGGGCCATCTAGAGCTGATGGCCCAGGTCTATTTCCAGACAGCTTTTGGGTATCTCCATGGATGGAGACTCCACAACCTCCCTGTGCAGCCTGTGCCAGTGCTCAGTCACCCTCACAGTAAAAAAGTGTTTCCTAATGTTCAGAGGGAACCTCCTTTGTTTCAGTTGGTGCTCATTGCCTCTGTTCTGTCACTGAGCACCACTGAAAGTGCCTGGCTCCATCTTTCCAGTAAAGTAGGAAGTGAGGAAAAACTGTGACATATGGTATTAGCATGATTATGCCACATTCAAAGGTGGTTTTTCCACGTTGTATTTGACTAGAGGGTGCTGCTACTGTTAAGACCAGAAAGAGTAGAAAGACTTCTGTGTTAGAAAAAATTATCAAACTCTTACTGTTTATTTTTTCAGTAGAAGGATACCTGTCTGGGAAATCAAACCTTGCATGTTTCCTCAAAATTAATTCCATACCAGAGCCAAGAAGTGTACAATATGCCAGGTTATTTTGAGTAGAGTTGTATTGCTTTCATAGTATTTGTTGTTAAAAAACGAGCAGTAATGATTCAAGGTGAACTCCCAGAAATTTTGGATGTTTTACCTTTGCTTGTGGTCCCAGGAGCAATGGTTTCACACTCCATCTATCTGGTGCTCTGGCTATGTGGAATTTAATATACACTGAGCTGTGGTAGTGCCCTGCTTGTATATGTGTTGGCATCTATATTTTATTTGATAAGCAGTTTTATAACATATTCCTTACAGTTCCTTACAGTTAAAATATTACCATATTTTCCTTTCAGATCTAGCATAGTCAGCTTTGGGTGTTGCAGCAGTTACTGCAAGATCCCTGTTCCACAGATGGGATAACTCCAGTTGGTTTTCACCAAAACCATTGAGCAGTGTTGGTGCATGGAGTCACTGCCTGGCTGCACAGATAGGGATGAGCTGTGCTCACGGAACACTCTGCAGTCCTTCAGCTGGAGGAGTAATAATATTCAGAAAAGGGATGGTGCTAGGCAGCCTGAGCATGGGCATCTGTTACTGATGTTTGTGATTACAGTTTCATGCACCTTTGGTATCCGCAGTGAGCAGCTGTTCTAGCAGTATTTGATCCCAATCAAAAAGCAGTCTTACTCTTTTGCCTCATCAGAAGGGAATGTTATTTACCTATACAAAAAAAAGGTTGTCATAGCTAGCCTGAGCTCGCAGCTTGGTGAAGCCATGTGGGGACTGTTTTTATTGTCTTGCTATCAGTTTGTGCCACCTGGCACAGCTCCATTACATTCAATTTTTTCCTCTTTTCCCAGAAAGGAGGAAACAGACACTTCAAGCCCTGAATACTCATCTAAACATCACTGTGTGATGATTGGAGATAATAAATGCATTATTAAATGCATTTATATAATGCATTATTAAATTATTATTTTTTGTTTGTGTGATGTTCATTCCTAGCTAACTTTTGAACTGCACATGAACTTGCTCAATTATGCATTTTTTTCCTCATGGCGTAATTAACTTAGTTTTTGTCTGGTACGGATTTGCTGTGTTCTTTTTTGAATTTCAGCTTTCTGTGACCTAACACTTCATCCCAGTACTTGTAAAACTCTCAAAAAAATGGGAAGAAGGAAAAAAAAGAGGGCGTAGCGAGGGCTTGGGGGAGATTTCTTGATGTTTTTACTCAAGCTGGTTGTTTGAAGGCCAGACTCTGCCATCCCCAGGTTAATCCATATGACCTGTTGCCTTGCCTTGCTTGAATTGCATTTCAGTGTTGGGATTTGTTGCTTGTTTGTGTTTCATGACAGTTTGGTTTGTTAGGGAAATTGTCTGTCGTTTTTTACTACTTTTGCTCTTTATTTGTAAGAGGTGGGAAATGGCTGTGGCAAAGAACATTTAGGACTGTTTTAGTTGTTTTCTGCAAAGCTGAAATTTTAATAGATAGACTGTTGCAGAAGCTATTTTGGATCTTTTTTCTCTAACGTTAACATTGCACATAAGCTCCTGCTAATACTGAATGGGAAAATAGTGTTTTTCCTCTTCAGATTACGTCCCCAAACCTGTAGTAACAAAGCTGTTAGTAGTGTTTCATAAGGATCTTGCTTTACATTTGGCATTGCGAAATTATTTCTGTGTGACCAAACCCAGTAGCCTGTGAATAGATGCTGAGTATTTATATTAGTAGGTTTTCATTCACCTTTCTAATAATAACATTTATAAAGCTTTGATTTTTATAATCGTTCTGTACAAAACAACTGTATTACAGTATCAATTTGTCTATTTTAAGACCAATAACATCAATTTCTAATGGAAGCTTACCAGCTCTTAGTTACAGAGGAAGAAATAGATACAAGAGTATTGGTCAATCACAGATTGTTTTATAAGACACCAAATTAAAGTAAACAGTGATTCTCTCTGCAAATGTGGAATGGTCGTGTTTAAGGAAAGAGTAACACTTGACAGTTTGGCCTTGAGAAAAGTATGCAGGTAAAAGGAATAGCCATTGAGAAGTGGGGTTCTGGCAGGCAGCCAGTTGTGTGGGTGTAGAAGATAAGTAATTACCTCTTTTAAGACAGAACTTGAAAATCTTGACTTTTTTATGATGCATGTTTCTTCTGGTAACAGAGGCCTGGATCTGACTGCCCACACAATTCCTTTATGTTCTTTATTCTAATTTAAAACATTCCTACTAAGAACAAGTGAGAAGAATAGAAACACAAAAAATGTAATAGTACAGTGAAGGTCCAGCTAAAATATTTTTCCTTTGTTTTTAGTTTTTGCTTTTCAGCGGAATGCAGCAGAAACCCCTGCTCTAAAAATGGCCTGAGGTAACTTAGTATTTAAATAAAAAACTAAAGCCAACACAAGAAGTGGAAAAAGTGACTCTCTAATTTCTTGAGATTTACAGTTTCTTTTGTACTTGGGTTGGAATTAGGAATTGTATTTAGTATTCCTTGGTAATTTTTATACGGATTACTATTTTCAAAGTATTTTTTTCCATTCTTGCTGCAAAAGAACTTGTACTCAATTGAAAGTAGTTACAGTTTTATTCTCAGTGCACATGGAAAGTAATTAATGTGTTAGATAAGGGATTGAAAGGCAAAACACGTAACTGCATTTCAGGGCTGATGTGAATGACTATTGAATATGGAAGAATTTGCTTTCTTGTTTGTGGTGGACTCGGTTGTTGTTAAACACGCATACAAAACCACCACTGGATAGCAAGAGGAACTGAAAAGCAAAGGAAACTTCTAAATGCAGCTCCTGATTTTGGGAAGGGTTAAATGTCTGTTAAAAGCCTATTCTATGATCACACAAACGTGTGACTCCTGCACACCTTGCCTTTTGAGTTGATGGAATGAAATGTATCTAATGGTGCCTGTGTTCTCCAGCAAATCTGCTTGCAGAACATTAGCCTGTGGGTTTCTTTGGGTGCTCATTTTAGTGTAAAAGTCTTGGGTGATTATAAAGCAGCATAAGTTGAAGCTTTAAATAGACTATCAGAGTAGTCTTACCACTTGGATAAGAACAAAGAGATACTCTTTGTTTGGAGAGCTAATTGATGTCATATTTGGCTATAGTGTGACATTATGACCAACAGCTGAAATAATTCAGAATTATAGAAACATGAGATTTTTTTTTTGTGCAAAATGTCTAAAGTTTTAGTGAAGCACAGTTCACTTAGTATACAAATCAAATTGCTTTTGAGAGGAAGTGATCTGACTTGTTTCAAGAAGCTCATAAAGCTGCCAGAATATGGTAATTTTTTCTTTGCCTTTTGTAGTGCCAAAAATGAGACCTTGGGACAGGTATTAACTTGGGTATGTCATACTGCAGAGTTTCACAGGAGAGCAGCAGAAACCTCTAGATTTTGTCTGTGGAAAATTATGATCTTGGAAATAGCTAATGGCAGTCTTTCCCTTTAGTGTGTTGTACTTTGTCCTGGGAAATTCAATCCCCTCTGCATGCTCCTTTGCCTTTATTTCACATCCGCATTTAAAATGTAATATTTTATTTTAGCTCCGTTTTTCTGCATGCTTCTTAGTGGGAATTGTACTTTAGGTATTTTGTGAGAATATTTTGGGTTATGGAATACCCTTCTTCACGAAGTCTCACACAGAGGCAAGTCTGCCCAATTTTACTGCAAATAACTATTTAGCTGTTTTCAATAATTAATGTTTTAATAATTTTTTAGTCAAAGAATGATTTGTTTGTGCATTTGGCTTTGTTGTTGTTAGTTGATAGGTTAGTTGTTAGGTTGTTAATTGAAAACCGATCAAAGTGAAATTGCAGTAAAAGTAGATGCCAGGCACAAGTTCTTTATCTGCTGTGTGGCCTTGTCTTGTGCCTTGCTTACTGCTCCTGTGTGGTACATACTATACCGCTGTGGCTTAACGGGCAAGTTGATCTTTTTCTGGATAGTTTTCTCAAGTGTTTTCCTAGATTTTTCTTTTGTCAGGGGAGAGGGAAGGGGGTGGCACAGGGGAATGGATTGGGGTTTTTTTCTGGTTTCATTTTCTCTTCTCTTTATCCTTTGCTTAAGAATTTTGTTGGACCTCAACAGGCCATACTATGCCATCTCATGGCTATTGTCTGTCTACAAGAAATGTAGATTTTTAACCTAGTTCAGTCTGAATGGGGAAATTTTTTGCCTAAAAAAATTTCCCCATTTTCTCCCCCCTATCCTCAGTAAAATGGATATGGGAATTATTTTGTGGTTATCTAAATAAGTCCCTCATGGGGAGTTCCTTGATATGAACTATGAAACGTCTTAAAGCTTATATGCTGTGAGCAGCTATTCTCACCTGCCAAAATGCAAAACTGCGTTAGAAAAATTAATATACTGGTATTTCTGCATATGTGAAAATTGGGGTACAATGCCACTGTTGTTGGCCCCAGCCATTCACCTGCCTTTACCAGCATTTGGCTGTTCTAGGACCATCATTAACCACCATCACGCCATGTCAGTGACTTGATTTGGGTTAAAAAAAAATTATCCTTCCCTTCTTAATTAATTTTTTTAGGTAGAGTCTATTAAGCAGCCCATATATATGTATGTATGTAAGTGCAACTGTAGCGAGAATGAGTCTCTTCTGGAACCACGTCTGAAGAGTGTCTCTTCTAGCACCCACTGGAAAATTTTCATCTCCATTAGTTCTTTTGAAATTACTTTACCAAATATAAGTGCTTGACAGACGGAGCCCCATCTGTCATTATACCATTATCTGTTGTATTTCTAAATTTGCTCTCACTTGTAGTGCTTGTGAGAATACTTTGACATTGTTCTTAATTGTTCCTTGGCTGCTTGCAGAGTTATAACCTTGAACAGTGAATTAATCCTTGGACGAATGCATGATGTATTACATGATTTTATGTAAGACAATACACTTTGCCCTATCCTTTATTCTTTTACTTTCATGTATGTATGTTATGTAACTTTTCATGTAATTAGACTGACTTTGTCACTTTCTTGCCAGTCCACAGTATCGAGCCAATGCTGAAGGCAAATACCACGTTAGATACAGTAGTGGCCTGATCTGATATGGTAAATCCTATTTCCATTCTTTTAATTTTTTTAAAATGTATCTGTTAGTTTAAAGTCTGATTAACTTAATCCAAACCACAGTAAAATATTGGTAATTTATAAGAGTTGTGCATTTTGAGGCTGAGTGTAGATTAATCTGCGTCTATAAAATAAAAGGCCTTTGGGAATGTCAGTGTAATGGTTTAATCAGGTGAATAGGTTTCATTATTTCAGTAGTCACACTAGTGAATTGCAGAACCCAGCAAAAGATAATGCAGTTTATAGGATCACTAGTTTGAGTTCAGCCCATATACATCATTCAGGAGTCTCTGATCTGTAAAGTAATATTTGCAGCTGCCATTAAAAAAAAGCACCCAAACTGCCTGAAGGCACATTTTAGTGGTTCAGCCTCATTTCCCAGCATTGCTACTTGGTTTTAGTCAAAGCACTGACTGAGTTCTGTCACAGAGGATCTATCAGGTGCACTGTACCTACCCTCTGGCTCTGCATAACCCTAAATTTGTGTGACTAAAACCCATCTCAAACACAGAAACAGAAATCAATGGGTTAGTCAATTCTCTGCCTCGCTTGTTGTCAGTTAAAGGACACTGTACCCTGCGTTGTAGTAGGGGAATAATTGGGATATGTTTGGTTTTTGAGGACAATACAGTCCTATTTTTCAAAAAGTTCATTCAGAAGGGAATTGGTTCACTTTTAATATTTCACATTATTGTTGTTGATATCTTAACAAATATAAAGTGACTGGCCAGTTAAGAGATTCTCTGATTTTAAGTGGTTGGTTGAGGAGGTTGATGGTAATTCATGTTCCATTGTAGATGTTTCCTTTGCTGTCAAGATATAACTTAACCACGCTTGACAGTGGCTTACATTGAACTTGATTTCAGACACTCCTAGAACTGCCTGGGGAAGTTTTCTGATTAGATAGTTTTCTTATCCTGAGAAAAAGCCCTTTTCAAAATTCTTATGGCCCAAGAGGCTACAACCTTCCTTTGTCTCACTGGAACTGTGATGTCTGGTTGTCTTTTTATACCAGCAAATGTGTTCATTTTGTGCGCTTTCCAGCCTGCTGCAGATAGATTCACTGGCAAGATAATAAGGATGTGTGGATTATGGAAAAATTTATATTTAAAGGCTAATAAAGCAACTATCATGACTTACTACAGGGAGGTAAGTCTATAGAGTAGACACGTGAGGACTGTGGATACAATCAGCACCAGGGAAGCAGCAATTTGAGTAAAACCAAAGAAGAGCTTGACTTTTTGCTGCTTTTTTACGTAAGTGATATTGCTAAGATGTAGGGGGGCAAAAAGCTGATAATTGGGCATAAGAAGAGAGAGGAAATACATCTTTCTCTTGGGAAAAAATGAAGTAACTTTAGACCGAGTTGGAATCTCATCTGGTACTTTATGAAGGTCATCATGCGTCAGTATTTATGGCAGGTTTCCCTCCTTTGCTCCCCTACACACACATATGCTCACACTCGCTCTTTTTAGCAATAAGCCAAGGCTTGGAAAAAGTAATAACCAGCATTCCTGAATCCAAGATGGAGACTTTTCCTTGTAGCATTACTTCCTGTAAAGGTGAAGAATCGTTACACAGGATCGTGAGGCTACTAAAAATATAAATGACTTTACTTCAAGTACCCATAAATATTAACATTCCTAGTGGAGTTTTGCCCCTCCTATCCAGACAGTATAGTCGTATTCCAATAGCATTGATAAAGTTACAGAGCAAGAGAGGTACTGAATGGACAAATCTGCTGACCCTCCAGATCTTCCTAACCAAGCTTCCTTTAGAGAAAAGGAACCCCCTTAATGGTTAATTTCTTTGATGTTATCCTTTCTGTGGGGTGTGTTGCCTAATCCAGAATCCCAAAATGGGTGGCATCTGTGTCCTATTGCTGAAGGAGCTCAGAACAGTTCTGGTACAGCTGAATATGAAGTTCTGTCCATTACAAGTTAACATTCTTATAATGCTAGTTAGGTTTGTACTTAACAGAAATTAGTATCTTGGAGAAAAAATGTGATTTTAAAAAATGGGAAAGTAATTAAATTACACTTTGAAATTCTGTGTGCTTTGCTTCCATGTGATAATTGCATCAGTGCTGTTTTCCAGTGGTGTGTGCCAGAGGAGCTTTCTGTCCTGAGAAGAAAACTGTGTGCGTTTGTTCCTTTTGTCCCCTTCCCCAGCCCAAGGCACAAAGGCACATGGGGGTAAGGATTGAGGGCTGTAGTATTTTTGTATGTTGTATACTCAGGAAAAAAAAATCCCTTCAGTCAAATGTTGATGCAGTTAATTGAGGACATTTTCTGAAGATTTAAATTTGCTTTATTCACTCATGTAGCGTTTTCCCCCTCTGTTTTCCATGAGTAGGTTGTCTGAAGTCATGTGTACAGTGTATTTTATAAATGCAGACTAATGTAGTTAGTAAGCCCTTTCTGCATTCATCACAGAGGTCTAATTGAAGGCATGCATTGAATAACTTTCCTAAATATTTACCAAAATTAGGGATTACCAAAATTTTGGTCATTTCCTGTAATGCTTAAATTGACTAACAACCTTAAGGACACAAAACTATGGTAGTCATCTAAGGCAATTTAAGTTGGCTGAAAGTGAAAGATTGTAGGTAGTATTGGAAACAATACAGTGGAGCAATGTGGGTTTGATTGATTTATATTATTCTTGACAGGTAAGTGATGCTGCTTTTACATCATCACATTCCCTTCTTGCTTTCTTGTATCATGTTGACTTGTGAGCAGCCACATTTTTACTTGAAAGTAAACATTTCATTGCTCTTCAGGTCCTGTTTGTGCAAAGCGTGCTTTTAATGAGCATGGGCATTTAGCTGTAACAGATTGAAAACAGGAGGACTCTCACAGTAGAAGAATTTGTATTTTGAAAGCTTGCCCGCTACTATGCTTTGTTTATGACACTGTGGTAAATTAATGCACTGTTACAGCTCTGGCTTCTGCTTGTGATTGGGCTTTTTTGGTTGTTGTTTGGGAGGAGGATTGGCTGTAATTCAGGTGATAGGTCCATAATATTCATGTATAGGAACTGCTAAGTAAGATACTTTCACCTTCAACTAGCATTTAATGTGTGTGTTAATGTCAAAGGAAATTGAGGTGCAGTCATTAGGAGGCATCAGGAATGAAAGCAGTCAAAGGAGAAATGGAATCCAGTTGTTTTCAAAAGTGGCTTGAAGAAGATGTTCTCTGTTAACTATGGAGAAAAAACTGATTGATTTTTAAACCAGTTTCCAGGCTGCTTTAGTGTTCTGTCTTTTCCATAGAACTCTTCCACTGTGTTTTCTTAAAGTATGCCTTTCAGCAACCTCTCTCTTCCAGCATGGTTTAGAGTAAGATAACTTACTGCAGCACAATTTGAATGAGGTGTGTTTCTTGCTATATAAAATTGTACAGCATCCACTCTACTTTGTCTTTTAAACACAGTGAACAGCGGGCAAAAAAAATATACGGTTGCAAGATATGAGACATCTCAACTAAAATCTCAACCTTCTTCATTTTTAGGTGTATAAAAGGTGAGGTGAGCATATCAAATGCAGGAGTCTTAATTTTGTAGGCAGTTTTTTTGTTACTGGTGTGTTTGTGGATTGACTTCATGGAGATTCCAGGAAAGCTGGAATTGAAACATTTGAAAACTATAATATTGCTTAATTTTGTTGCCTTGGATAATTTTCCTAGAAAACTATGAGGGTTTTGTGCATTTTTTTTCACCTTCATAGTGGTATTGATATTGATAGCAGGCTGATTAAGCACATTTTTAGCAGCTTTGTAGTGTTTAGAAAGCAAAGGGAGATAATACCACTGAGGTTTAAAGACTGCTTTGTGAAATAGCTCTAAACTGACAAATAATGATTTGTTGTCTTTGACATCTGTTAAATAAATTAATACAGCTGAACTTAATCAACAAAAGGGAATGCTGCTCCATCAGTCTCCTTTTTTCTTTGCTTTCCAAGTACTCTTTGGAGAGGCAGTTTGACCATAAACTTTTTTCCAATTGACTTGTGATTTTTTTTTGCATAAATCTTCATGTAGGTATATGTAATGTTTTTCCATCTCAGTTTTAAGCTAGTATGGGTGTATAACTTGCTTGCAAATAGAAGTACCAAAATAACCATACTGTATTCTGCATTGTCACTGGAGAAATACTGACTTTCCCTGAAGGTATTGGATTTGAACACTTCTGGCAACGTAAAACAGATGATGTAAAATCCCTCATGATGTCTCTCAGTGCAGCATTTTTACAGTCTTGGAGCTTGGTCTGATAATTGCAGCACTTTTGATCCATAAAGAAAAGAAGTCAAAGTAAGATGAAAGATCTGAAAAGCAAGTCAGGTGCCAGGGAGTAGCAGTCCTGCATGGAGCAGTCCTGTTGCTTTCTTGTGGTGGTGAAACCTGCAGGGTTCCTGAGGAGCTCCAGTCATGGGGAATGACCTCAGTAGACCTGGAGGTCACCAGAGACCGCTGTGGTTCCATCATCCTGATCCTAGCACTGTCTGACAGCCACCAGGATGTCGTGTCTGTTTGGCCAGGGGAAAGGAGAATCTTCACAGAACTTTGCTTTTGGCTTTGTCACTGTAAGATTTTGCATCAAGGTAATTCATCAGTGGACATGCTGTGCATAGATGGTGATTCCAGCAGCCACACCACATTATTGTATCTGTTCCAACATATTTCAATTCTTAAACATCTTGTGTTCATATGGTGACAAATAAATATTTGCGATTTTGAGCTACAACTGGAATTTGCTAGTCCTCAAAATATCAGATACACTAAGTTTTTGCTTGCCATGGAATTAAACAACTACCAAATTGAATGGTGCTGAACTGAAGTTTGCCTACAACTGTAGTGTGATTAAGACCTTTCTAATTGGGTTTCTTAGCTCAGTATTAATACCATATGATGGATTATTCCAGCCCTGAAGCAAAGCCCATGTGAAGTAAAAACTGTGATTTCTTGATTTAACTGCACGGAAGTTAGTCTTCACTCTCCTTTATACCTCTGAACCAGTAATTCTATTTAAGAGGGAATGCATAAGAAGTGTAATGCATAAAACCCACAAAGTTTTGTAGGAAAATAGTCACCCAAGTAAGAGAATACACTGAGACAGTGAAATAAAGTGATTACTCTGATTTTCAGATGTTTCAGTTCTAGCTTGGCTGAAGGAAATTAGAAACTTCCCATTTAATTGTTTCCTTTTTAATAAATGTCTCATATTAAACATTCTTCCCTTCTCCTATGTGAAAATACAATTTTAAGATAGGGCATGTGGTAGTATCACTAATAGTTGTAAACTATATGAGGGTGTATGCTAATAAAATGTGTTGGATTCCTGTGGTGGCCAAGTTATGCTCTGTGGCGTAGAGCGTGACAAAAGCAGTGGGCTTTTAGTGAATGTCCTGCTGTTACCTTTCCCTCCCTTTGAGCACAGAAGGGAAACTGCTACTTTTAAAACACCACCCACAGATTGAATTTTCTACATTACAGAATTTCAGCAACCTATTATCTGTTTCAGTAGCTGTCGGGGTATTGACTGTTAGCGTTTATAATGCAAAATGAAAAACTGTATCATTATAGACTTGTCAAAAAGCTGCAAATCTACCTGAAGTCAAAAAAGCAAAGTGTAATTAGATGTCTCAGTGATCTGCACAGCCTTTCTTGCTCACTTCACTGTTTTTTTTTTCTGTAAAGTGAAAAGAGGCAGCAGCATTGCAAAGCAAGCCCAAACCTCAGTAACAGTCTTTGTTTTCCACTGAGATGCTGTGTAAGTTTCTAGATCTTGAGTCAGCCTAAGGCCGAGTGAGAAAACAGTCAAAGAACAAGAGAAGTCAGGAGCATTTTTCTTGTCTAGTATTATCTGTGCGGGCAGGAGTGTGTGTGCATGTGTTTGTTTTAAGACTGAGTGAGGGGAAGAGCCTCAAATTGTGCTTTGTCTCTGAGACTCGAGTGTGATGAGTCCCCAAGATGGTAGAAGAGTGGTGCTTGGTTCCTTGTCTACTGCTGGATCTCTTGGTTTCAGTAATACAAGGGAATCTGTTTTCAGCACTCCCACACGATGGTTTCTGTGTTGCTGTGGCAGCAAAGCAGGATGAGAATTGGCTTCTGAAACAGGCACACAAGGGGTTCTGCAGTGAAAAAAACAAGGCAGCGATTACTGCGTCACCAGATTCCTGCTTGTTGTCGCGAAGAGGTTGTCATCGTCAGCCCACTCACCCCTTTGTGAGCCTTCTTGAGCTGGCTTTGAATAAAGAGGCATTGTGAACGTACTTGCCAGGGAGTCAGTCTTCCCTTCAGCACAATGAAAAAATACTTCTGTGTGGTCACTGCACAGGTCACAAAATATAAAGCTCTTATCAATTTCTATTTAAAAAAAACAGCAAAAAACCTACCCCCAAACAAAACAAACCAAAAAAAGAAGTTAATAGAGACATCAATTTCCTGTAGCATGTTTGTCCCACTTCTCTGGAGGGGAGCAATGTGGGAAAGAGCACTTTGGCTAGACATGCCAGTTTCCTTGGCATGAGGACTGTTGAGAACTGAGAAACTTTTCCTATGTCTGACTATAGTCTATTCCTTCAAACTCCAGGAGTGCTTGTCGTCCTTTCTTCCTTACAAAACTTTAGCCAGTCATCTTCCCACCTGCCTATGTTTCCAAGTCTAGGCAGGACCCAGGCTGAAAATGGGAGAGGTCTGGTCACTTGGTGAACTTCACATCCCATTTTACTACATTAAAACTATTATGATAGCAGTATTCTTGGAATTAAGTTTCATATATATCAGATGATATAGGATTTTTTTTTATTACTATCTTTTAAGGATCAATTCCTGTGAAGAAATTATTGTAGAATTTTTCAAACCAGATATAAGTAAGAATAATTTTAAATACCTGGTTTTGTGGATTTTAAAGTTCTTTAGTAAACTATGAGTTTATTGTGTGTGTTCTGTTTGAAAACACAGGTTGATTAAATCTTCATATTGTGGTGTATAAAACTTGAATTAATCTGTTTATTAATAAGCTATCCTCACCAATGGCAGTTGTGAATGTCTCCAAAATCCCAGTATAGTAAAAGCCAAAATACTGCAAAGGAAGCTTATGAGTCTATAGAAGGTAGATATTATACATAATGCTATTCCCACTTCTGGGACTGTTGGCCTTGGAGGTGTTGTCCATGTGCTTGAACCTTAAAAATTTGCTTTTCTGGGTGCTCATTTATGGTGGTCTATCAGCTGGACATGAGTAAGGTATAGAACCAAACAGCCACCTGGTAAACCCTCTTTATTTTCTGTGTGGTCTCTGGTACTTCAAAGTAAAATTGTCTTAGTGTTAAGAACTAACTATTTTCTTCCTGTACTAACCTTTGAACAATTTACTACTAGTTTGTTAGATGTGTAAAGGCAGAGCATTCAAAAATAGCCTAAACCTACACTCCAAATGTTGCTTGGCTTTTTCTCCAAGGTATGCTGATGTCACAGGAGCATGAACCCTTACAGCCTTTGGAATCATGGATGTGTATACAGACTACTCGGAAAACTTCATTTTCTGGACTTGCTAAAGCTTGTTGTTTCTGAAGTAGCTGAATGTGAGAGTCCTATAGCTGTCCTTTGCAACACCAGTGAGCATTCCAAATAAAACTATTGGAAAGTTCTTGTGTAAAAGCTAGCAAATATTTTACTGTCCACAAGGAACATAATTAAACTGATTTAAGAAAAATAAAAATAATCTGTAGACATTTAACTTAAAAGGAACCCACAAAGATTTTTGGAGACAAGGCAGGATATAAAAAGCAGCTATGAGACACATTTTGCATTTAAGCATACTATTTTACTAGTTTTCCCTTTGGATATTTTTAGGTATTGCTTTGTATATGATTGCTGATGTGTATAGATGTCCTCCACCACCATTCATCTCTCCTGAGTGACAAATCTTTGCCATTTTTTTTCTCATAAAGCAATGTACAGATCGTCTTCTAGCACTTACGTCTCTACTTAACCTATAGTTTGCGTAAGTGTTTGCAAGAGCCGTGCTAGTGCTGGATGCCTTTCTGATTGCAGCTTGCTCTGGTTTTATCTTGCAAGTGTCCCAGATGCTGAGTGCTGTCACACAAGCTATGCCAAAGAAGAAGGGGTTCACCACGTGCTTTGCGGTTCTGGGTGGGGTGGGATCCAGATGGGTTTACAGCCATTTCAAAATTCATTTTGTTGAAAACAAGCTGCAGAAGTCAGAGGGATGGCATACTCCTAGGTGTCCTCCCAGCATGGGACTGGGATCTGTTGAAGCAGTGCGTACAAGTCCCAGAGCCAAGGTGTTTCCCTGGGTCCCGTAGCACAAGACTGGAGGTGCTGTTTTGCACAGCTCGGGTGGTTTCAGGGCACGCTGTTGGATATTCCTTCCTCTGCCCCCAATACCCTGCTGCTGGTTTTGATGCTTGTAGAGTGTGAATTCAGTGCTGGTGTGAGTCGCTCTGTGCCTCTGAGGGGATGGGTGTAATAGCTCTGCAAGCCCTGAGCCACATCACGGCACAATGTGTTGGTAGGCAAGTGTTCGTATCTCTTAGCTTGTCTTGACTGCTGTGACAGGAGAAAGCAGAGCCTGTGATTCTTTGGTCTCCCCACCTCAGTTCCTTGCCAGCTGGCTGACAGCCCTGAGGTGGTGGGCTAAGGGTGGTATCTGTGGGAGGGAAGAGGCAGAAGTGACCAATATGCTGGTGCTGGAGTGGAGCTGCCCTGGTTCGGTGACCTGGCTCCATGACGGCTGCGTACAGCCCTTGGACCGAAGTGTCTCGGCATGCAGCAGTGATGTACTTACTCTGCAAATCAAAGGGAGCGGCTTGAAATACTCAACTTTTTTCCTCCCTTCCCCCACCCAACACCCCCGTATCCAGAGGGAGATGATACTTTGCATATACAAAGCCCACATGCATGGGAAGATCTTAAACTTGAACATCCAGCTGCTGTAATAAATAAAATGTAGCAAATGATCCCAAAGAGAAAGGAGAAATGGGAGTCAAAAGGCCAGGGTATTCTGGCCCAAAGCAGATGTTGTCAGTATCTGGGGTGGACATGCTGGAAGGGGAGTGAATCTTGGAAGATGTCAATGAAGTGAGTACGCTCAAGGCTGGGGGATGGGGCAGCTTCCCCAGCAGAACTCCTGGCTGTCGACAGGGAACATAGCTGTGTGCTGCCCCTCCTGCCTTGCACCTTCATCCCAGAGACCTTGTTACATAAGGAACATGGAGCGATGGCTGTATCAGTGAGCAGGGCCCGTGGCATCATTTGGTGTTAGTCTTTCACTGCTGCAGCAAGGAAAAGTTTTCTCTGCATCTTGCTTTTCTTAATACTTTTAGATCGCTTTTAAGGCTAGTCTGAGTAAGAGCAAATAGCAACAGTCAGTCTAGAGCTGATGGGAATTACTGGAATGTGATAAGGACTTAAAAAGGAAGGAGAGTCCAATATTCAGGGAGAGAAACCCATTTATGGGGGTTTTTTTAAACTCCAGGAAGATGGAGAGACAGTATCTGTAGACCTGTGACTCTCCTGTAAGCATCTCTCCTCACTCTCATTTCCCTGTTGCAGTGAATGGAGATTGTCCACCTCTTCCCCTGTCTTCCTGTCCCCTGCCACTTTACCCGGGCTGACAGACATGGCAGGTAACCAGGCAGGCTCCCAGCTGTGTTAGCTGAGTGCCTCTCATGTTAAGGTCCATTTACTGCTCTTCCCAGCTCAGCCCAAAGGCCTTTCCTTTCACAAGGATACATTCATTCATCTTTTTTTATCTAATAGGAGGTGAAAGTCGCACTGAGCATGAAATATTTTGTTGATTCTCTGCAAGCTACAAAACTGTTAGAATAAATTTATTCATAGGCTTTCATTTAGCTCATAAAAAAGCTAAAGGCTGTCCTCTCTTCATTACGTTTTCACTCTCTGTTATTGTACAATTTTTATTTTTCTGAGTTCAGAGCTCCTTTTCCTAAATAGTCTGTGACCATTTCTTAAGAACTCTAAACCAAGAAGCAGTCCCACTGCCGTCTTAATAGACTTCCTTCATCATTCACCAGTAGTTATTAGCCTTTATGCTTTTATGGATCCTATTTAAAATATATTTTAAAACCCAGTAACAGTAAAAATGGCAGTATAACACTGGTAAGCCTCATGTCTTGTTCTTTTTCAAGTATCATTTGTGACTCTTTTGATTTAATCTGTAGGTTCAAGGGCCTTGTATGGAGCCTGAAAAAAACTGCCATGGGAGGGGAAAAACCAAAACAGACTTGCAGGTGATTGCTTTCTTCAAAAGGGAGTAGGTCAAGTCCCATCTGTTAACTGTTGCAATTGAGTGATAGGCAAGAGCAATTGGGTCTGCTCACACAAAATGTCAGGAAGATGTTGCTTTTGTGTGTTTGCTGGAACCTGCATCCTCACCCTGGTGGAAGGAGCTCCAGGACTCTGCCATACCAAGGGGCTTACTGCTGCTCTGACCTTCATGATCATACCACGTTTCAGATACTCAGCATATTTTGCTACATGCTTTAGGGCTTCTTATAACTCTGGGTTTGATTGATTTGGCAAAAAGGTTTGGTAACTTCACAACTGAGCTGTTACAGTTGCTGGAATCAGTGTGCCTGCTGTCACTGCAAGTGATCTAAAAATGATGCATATTTTCAGAAGGATGCTTTTGGGGAGCAAAGTAGCAAGGGTTGCAGTGGAGTTGTTGAGAAATGAAAACTGTTATTTTAAAAAGTAATTTCAAATTTCTGTACATTTTGTAGAATTAACTTCTGAAGCCTGTTTTTGTCTGCATGTTGATATAGTCACATGTGAAACTTGGAATGGTTTGTCCTAAACCGTTGCAGAGAGAGCCGAAGTAAAGTACATGTGTTTTGTTTTGTTTTTTAAACTGTGGCAGGTCTGCTACTTAAATGTATTTGCTACCACTGCTACTTAAATAAAACAAAGTTTAAACAAGACTTACTGCTCCAGTGTAAATCAATTTATTTCAGGTTATTACAATTAATTGCATTTTACAGAGCTTTCTCTGTTTCCTTTTAAAAAAAATATGTATTACTAAGTGATAAGAGTCTTGAAGCATGAGAACAGCAGGACAAAGGTACCTAAATATGAAGCAAGATGTTTCACAAGCAGTTCTGAAAAATAGCTGAAGGTCTAAATACATCACTTTATCCAAGTTATTTCAGCAGTAGGTCATCAGGCCAAAGAGGTGGCAGTTTTTAAGCCAAGTGAGTCTTTAGCACAAGAGCAGAAAGTAGCCCAGACCAGGATTCCTGGGTGAGACTCTCAGGCTTGAGCACATTCTTATGCTGCTCCAGGGACCTAGGCTGGAGAAGATGCTGTGCAATGGCTCTGCCTGCCAGAGGATTCCCGGACTGGGGTGCAGCTGCCTTTCACAGACCCTTTCTGCACTGTGATGTAGCCTGGGCAGCAGAAACGGGAGAACTATCAAGGTGAAGGCTGCATCTTCAGAGTCCAGGCTTTGTTACTGCTAATGTAACAGGCACTCCCCAGGGCACTTTGCCAGGAAACCCCTCTTAATTTGTGGAAGAGGATAGGCGTGGTGCAAAAGTAACTTATGGCCTGCAGAGCCATCTGCTTCTACCACTGTCTGTGTTGACAGCGAGTTTAGCACTGCATCCCTAAATGTATCATGAAATCTCACCCGTTCTGCTTCACAGTTACCTATTTTGTTTTCTAAAAGTCCTTTCTACCAAGGGAATCGGAGCAGTAGCTCTCAAAAATACTTTGGCTGAGGTTCCTCGTTAAAGAGAGATTTTAAGAAATTCCACCCACTTCACTGCAGTTTTAGCATGGCAGTAACAAAAATGAATTTCTAAACCAAACTCCAAAGTAGGCAGCAGTGTTTTATATGTAAGCATACCCATTGAAAAGAATATGAAATGTATTTTGCCTGGCTTTGGTATTGCGGCTAACATAAGAATCATCGTGTTTTCGAGGAGTACCTATACACTGAGTCGCTGTACTTAGCTGAATTATTAACTTGCTGTTATGTGCTATTTGAGACCCCAAGCATTTTGGGCTCCACGTGAATGTAACTACAAAATAGTTTAAGGCTGATTTTAATATTCATTTAATTGCTAGAAAGATGAACTTAAAGTGCAAATCATAAAGGTTGTTTCATTCACATTAGCTGGTAATAATTCTTACTCTCTTCAATTTTTCTTTACTTGAGAAAGAAATACATCCCATTTACTTAATACATCCCACTCAGATGGGAGTACCTGATTGAATGGTCCAAAGCTGAAGTTAAAATCCTTCTTGTTCACCGTGAACATCTTAGCATTAGAGTAACTCCACCATTTCTGGGAGAAACTTGAGTCTGCAGATAAGCTGGTTTAAGTTGCCATTTAAGACAATTGGATTTTTAATTATTTTGTTTCTCCTATATTGCATCCACATGTATACGGGTACAGGATGTTAATGTGTCTGTAGAATTTTATTGTAACTACATAGGATCAGAACTGTCTGTTGCTAGTTTGCTGTGGTGTTTGTTGCTGATACTGTACTAGAGCAGTGGACCCAAAGTCCTTTTCTCTCTATAAACATCTAAGGCAACTGAACTGGTTTGTTGGCATCCTTGCAGTAGACCATTGGTTCCTACAGGATGGGTGTGCAGGGTTTCCTAACCTCTCCCCTTTCTATGCCCTTTAAAGGGGTGCATATTGTGCTTGGCCAGCTGATGGCTGGAAATCTCCGTCATGCTGTTACGGTAGCACAAGGCTAGCTGGGAATTCAGACTGGCTTTGAGCAGTAATAGTAATCTACTGTCCTTTTTCCCCTTACCTTACGTAATTTTGCAGCCTCAGGAGAACAACTGACCACTTGGGTTGTTAGACCTGTTGTTGAAATAAATAAATTAGCCTTCATGTATAACTGCATGCTGCAGATTGTGGGTGTATATATACATACACACACATCGTTTGAGTTGTGTGGGTTGGTTTTTTTTTCCAGAATCATAGTGTGAAGAGGGGCAAAAAAAGTAAAGAGCAGTTTTGATTTAGAACATATGCTCAGCAAAGCAGAAAGAATACCTTACTTTTGTATTGTGGAATGTTAATTTCCCACATCTCAGGTCATGTTGAAATGATGTGAACTTTAAATGTATTGTAATTTAGAGAAGTGAATGTCAAAATAATACAAAGCATGAAGTGACACTGAATATGTTGCTAAAAATTGGTATTTATAGATTTCCTACAGCTGTTAAATTCAAGAAGGAAAGATGAGGAATCTGTATCTCTATTTTACGTGTTTACAAGAAGGTTAGCGCTCCTGTAATACTCACTAGAATTGTATTTATGACTAAATATGGTAGAATATGTTTTAAATTTATTGGAGTGGTTCCTTTAAAGTAATGATGAACTATTGAATACTGTAATTTTTCTTAGCAGTTCCTCTGTAAGTGTGAGAACAGAATAAATTAAAAATGAACAAAGAGGAGATATCAGTGCATGAAATACATGTTTTCTCAACTTCAAGAAAGTATCTGTAAACTTGGTTTTTGAATGGGTTTCAGGGAAGTGATATGGACTGGTACTGTCACGGAAACTTTTAAGTAAATGCTGTAATTTTTTGTGTGATTAGCTGTACCTTGTGTTTTCAGTTTAACTTAGCATATATGTGTATGCACATAACGTGCATGAACCTTTAATCTGCTAGTTATAGAATCTCTAAGGTTGGAAAAGACCTCTTAAGATCATCAAGTCCAATCATTAGCCAAGCACTGCCATGTACATCACAAAACCATGTCCCTGAGTGCTAATATTATATTTATTCTGGGCACAACATATAATAGAGCATATTTTGCCGTTTTAGAAGTTGATTATTGGTCTCATTGCATCCCAGCAAACTCCCCCAACACATCCTATTAATGCAGCATCTCTGTATAAGTTTAGCCTCTGTATGATCTGGGTATTTAGAAAGGCCTTCCTCCTGATTGTCCTGTAAGCATTGTTTGCACGCAGTAGATCACTTTCCAAACATACAGCTGTTTGTTTAAACCAGTATAATAATACTTCATAATGCTTGCTTAATGCATAGACTAAGTAGCCTACAAAATATTCATGTTGCTGTCTGTGCCAAGGAAGCAGAGCATGCTGCTGGAATGTTTGTATCTGCTTGTAAATGGGAAAGTGGCCATATTTGTCAAACTGAAAACACCAGCAGCCCTGTGTGATAGTGTTACTTTTAAACAGATGTGTGTTTTGTAGCACAAGTATAAGAAACAGACAAGGTAAAATGAAAGAATTTGAGGGGTTCTGTGCTGAGGGAAAAAGCTTGAGCAGAGTGCTGTTTACAGCTATAAATATCTAGAATGGGCTTATGCCAGAGTAAAAGCAATAACTCTTTTATGTTGTCAAATGGACAAACTAGTAAATAATATGAGCGTTTTCCAGAAGCTTGTATGCTCTGACTGGGCTCCTTTGGGTAGGCCATGTGTGTAATATCGAGTTTACTTATTTGAAGACATGTTTAACATTATGTGGGATTTTTGATTTAGCGCAATGATAAAAACTATACCAAAATCACAATGCTAATGTAATTTGTACTTTGTTAAATACGAAATACGTTAACAACAGTAACAATCACTACACCAATATGTGGTGCATGTTCTTGGTCTCTGTAATGTGCTCACCATCATGATGCTGACCATCACCAGCTGCTGAGAAGGAATGCATGGGTTGAAGTGAGCCCACAGCTGTCTCTGATTTTATTTATTTATGTTGCTAATTGTTCGATTCTTGCACGCTTTGCTGGTCTGAGCCATGTATATATGCCTTCCCTGTGCTAGTATGGGAGACATTCTCACTTTTTTAATGAATTTGGAGAAAGATTTGATTCACTCAGCTGTGGTATAGTCAGTTGATTCACTCAAATGACATAGCTGTTTGTCTAACACAAAGGCCACCCTCGGGTGCCATTTGTGTTGAGATACAGTCAGCCCTGTTTGCAGCAGCTGTGGTCAGTTCCACGCTGCATTATTCCCTGAGCTTCAGGGCACGTAGCCCTTGCCCATCTCCTTTCAGCCTTCTCTGCCATTTATTGGCCAGTCACAGCATTTTACATCAAGATTGATCTCTAAATAGAACAGATAATTCATTATCTGTTTGATCAGCTGTGATTCATTGGTTTTTAGCATTTTGATTTGTGAACTCCGGGAGTCCTTCAGCAGAGTGTCATCCCTTTCAGACACCCCCCCTTAGATAGGCAATTATATATACTACCTAAGCAAACATGCTACTCCTAAGTTACTTTCACCCATTCCCAAAGCCTGGTTGGTTCATGGACCTCCAAACCTTCATTTCTAGCTACAGTGGCAGTCGTGGGACTGTGATAAGCAGCTCTGGGAATCACAGCTGCAAGGTGACCAAGAAATACAAGGGTATTCTCCAGTGCTCTTCCCATCTTGGAAAGCAAGATAAGGTGTGTGAGCAGCGTGTCAAACCCTCATTGTCACAGTGTGGTTTTTATATACAATGAGTCTAAGAAAGACAAATGTTGCAAGTGTAACTGTACCTTTCCATTATGATTGTGAATTTGTGGAAGGGCCAATAACTTCTGATTTACATAATTGACTTCCAGTGTAGGGAAATAGAAAGTAATTTTTCAAAATTCACAGTTTTAATCTGATTAGAATTTTTTTTCTCATGAAATCATAATGGCCCTAAAAATTAATCCCCTGCCAAGAATTAAGATTACTGTGGCTATTATGGTAATTTAAACTGACGCAAGTTTTGGTTGCTGAGTCAGTTATGTATGCTCTGCATATATATGCAGTCATCGTAGCTGAAGTATAGACAGTAGAGCAGCCTGATTAAAAAATATTAATTGAAAAATTAATTGACTTGGATCAGAAGGCTTCTTTTAGGTGACTGAGACTGGATGAAAGAGAAAACAAAGAGTAATGATAAATGGCCATGTATTAAGCTGGGGTTGCTTTACAGTGTTAGGATGAAGGGAACTGTAATGGGTCCTATTTTATGTAAAGTTTTTATTCATTATCTAGAAGAAGACCTAGATCACAGGTTAATTAAATTTTTAAGCTATTCCAAATGAGGAAATAGAAATATTGTTTTGAACAGAAAAATCTTAAAAACTTGGAAATAAATATTTTTGGAGGATAGGAAAATTTCAATATAGACAAGTCAGGTGGCATTTAATCCTGGTGCTATTGTGATAGAAGTCACAGAAAGTGGCATGTAGAGATGCTAATAAAAGGAAGCTTTTTTGGGTCAGGAGGAAACAACAGTAACCCCCTTCATCCACCCAGTCACAAATACCGACTGACCGTAGAGGTTTTTGGGTGTTCAAGAGCAGTTATAAACACTGTGTAATGCCTGTGCAAATGTCCTTGCTGCCAACCCTTTCCTAGCATTGTCACAAGCATCCTGTCGTTATGGAGCCAGGAGATTTTAGTGCTGTGGTGCCAATATGCAGCAGTAGAGGTTGGGAAGTTATTGAAGAATCAATATGGGATTTGGGATAAATGCTTAATAAAGGTTTACTGCAACTGTACATGCTGAATACTGACCTTACGCTTACCTAGGTCAGGAGATGGACAGGTACCCTTCCAAATCAGGAGATGGACAGGTACCCTTCCAAAGTGACCGTAGGGATTGCAGCAGAGCTGACTGAATTGCCCGTGAACCAGCAGGGGTGGTCCGAAATCCTTTCTTTTCCTCTGCCAGTGTTGCACTTGGCCACCACTCTCCACCCCCACACCTGCCTGTTCTGCTGATTTTGGCACGTGGGGCTGCGTTGCTTCAGCAGTTTAGCCTGATAACCTGGCATTGAGCCACTCAATTTGTTAGGCTGGTGCAGTGCTGGGTTAGTAAATGCAACCAACAGAGCAGCAGGTCCAAGGAGAAGTGGGATAGCCCAAGAGAAGGAGCAAGAGTCCACAGCCAGGCCACAGAGCTGGGGAGGGAAGGGATGCTCCTGGTTTCGCTGTGGAGTAGCTGAACAGTAGTGCTGCACTCATCACTCTGCAGAGCTCTGTGTTCAGGCTGGCTGGGTTGGAGGAATGAGATGGTTACCATGTGTAGCTTCACCTATGATTTGATTTTCCTGTCTGCCAGCTGGGGATAACCTCTTCAAGGAATGAAGCGATTATAAATCGACTGTCAAGTTACTTGGAGAAAGGAAACGTGCAAGTGCCTAGATAAAATTTTAGCGCAATAGCTCGCCTCTGTATTTGCGTGAGCTTACGTCAGTGGAACGCTGAGATGAAAGTGGGATTTTGCACTGCAGGCTGCAATGGGAATGTAGAGAGGCACTTGAGATGGGTTTGTTTGAATTGTTACAGTGGTTTGTTTAAAAACAAACAACTCAAGTAAAAATACCATCTTCCAAAGTGATATCTAGCTTTGCTTTCACAACAGGCTTTGGAAATTAGAGATTAAACCTAAGATTAAAGCTGCTTGAAAATGAGGAAAAAAAAAGTGCTTGTCTCGTTGCTGCCCCATTGAACATACGTTGGATCACTTAAACATAGAATACATCTGCTTTAAATTGCTTTCATCAGATGCATACTTATTAATAAACTTAGGATAAAGTTGTTTGGAGAAAATGTAACACGTGCCTTTGTGGCTAAGCAAATCCAAGCTTTCCCTTTCTGCCCTCCCCCAAACTAGACTGGTGGTGCAGTAGATGTAAAGTTGGCTTAAAACCCCTGTGAGCTCCGCAGCGGCTAAGCTCGATGTGATATTATCCTCAGAGCTGATGTCACAAAATCAGCTGTGGTCTTGAGTCAGTGGAGAACTCCAATGCTGAGCAACAGGAAAATATCAGTGCATTAACTTCTCATTCCGTATTGATCCCCAAACAGAATTTCAAAGAACTCTATTACAGAAAAAGGAGGGATTACTTTTTCATGTCTTGTATAGAATACATTATGCGTGTGGCAAGCTAGAGCTTTGAAACTCAACTTCCATCTGCGCTCCATGACAGTATTTTATTTAATTCCATGTCTAAGAGACAAGGTTTGGAAATGAAATTAGTTTGTGTCATGCACAGTTCCTGTAGAGATCAAAGGCAGACCTGTTAATGCAACTATTGCTATTCATGAGTTTCATAGCCGTGTGAGTTTCAAGTTAATTATAAATGCTTGTTTAATCACTTAACAATAGGGTATCGGAGTCTCATCTGGGCATAATGCATATAGCTCCCACTTCTTTTAATTAAAGCAAATTCCTACCTTTTTTCCCAAGAAATTAATTTTAGTGGTAATGCTCTAGGCTCTAGCAGGTCAGGATATGCAAATCTTCTTTTACGTGTTGGACAGCTGCATGATGAATGTCTTTATTTTATTATCCCATAACTGCCCCTCCCTCCCCTTTGAATACAGGCTTGTATAGTAGCCTGGTTTTCACTGTATGTGGCATAAATTGCTCTAGTTCATATAGTAGAATTCTTTTTGTGACATTTTACTAAAAACTGTGTGCATTATCCCTAGGAGATAATGCATTGTGAGATGAATTAATGTATTTATTGTTTTAGTTTATGAACACTTTGTTTAATGGATTTGAAACCTGAAGAGGTAAGTAGGGCACCTGCCTGACCTTCATATCACAGACCACTGTGCTTTATTTGAATATTGAGGGTTAAGTCTAATTATTTTAGTTAAGATAAACGATTTCAATCCCCTGGAAATTAAATTCTTGTGCACCAGGGGAACCAGCCACAGTGCCAGCAATGCCTGAGGCACTTGGAGCAGCAAGGAATGTTAGATGAGAAATACGGATGAATCAACTTGAGCTGCAGAGAAGGGTGAAAAAGCCTCAAATGCTACCCAAGAGTAGCCTCCTCCACAGTCCTGGATCCTGCTTGTCCACAGAGATGAGGTGGGCAGAATGCTCTTATCAGGCATCATGTAGGGGCTTCTCTGTGTCAGCCAAGAGGGTGGAATATGCAGCTCTCGTTGCATCAGATCTCTGCTGTTTCTGAGGAAGAGCAAGACGGAGGAATAAAAAAAAAGTCAGAAATCAATTAATTGTGCATTTGGGGAAGAAAGTTCCTTCTTTTCTTCTGAGGTGTGGGAGTTAATTGTAGTCATCACATTGCAAGTACTCAGTGTGCCGAGGACCCTACTGATAGTCTTCCTCTTGATCTCTAAAGTACAAAGTGTTTAGCAAATTCAGATTCCAGTGCTGAAAAGAAGCTCCACAAACAACCACTTGGGCTGGCTTCATAAATGTTCTAGAATCAAACATTAATTCTCTTTAACTCTTAACATTAATTGTAAGCCTTAATTAAACACCTAGAACTAAAATTAACGCTATTAAAAAAAATTTCTTACAGCCTGAGTGAGTCTACTATCTAGTAAGCTGTTCTCTTGTTGCTGAGATGACACCTGAATTTGCTTAGGTTCAGTGTACAGCTGTTGGCTGTCTCTGTCAGCAAGACTAAAGGTCCTCAGCTGACTTGATTTTTTGCAGTTTCATTGTTATGCACAGTGATCCAGCCTTCTCTTGCCAGAAGAGGAGGTCATGTTCTTCAGATGGCCAGTCCCAAGGCTGCTTCCCTGTCCCCTGGGTTTTTGTGTGGCTCTTCTCTGAACCCCTCTGCTTTCTAAATCCTTTCTGAATCTGGGTCTGAGAACCAAGCTGTGTTGTGTAGTCCTTACTGGATTTCTGACCAGTGCAGTAAAGAACTTTCTGCTTGATGCCAGGGACTGCAGCAGCTATGGTGTCATCTGGAGAATTGCTGAACAGGCACTGAGCAGACCTCCTGTGTCCCACCCTCTGCATGGTTGGCTTCCCTGGAAATCAGTGGCGGACACTCACCCCAGCTGAAACCTGGGTCATCTGTGGTGGTTGGGAAGGTTGTGTAGCTCTGCTGATTTTCCTGTAATGAGGGCCAGACCCAGTTCTGAATAGAGCATGTCATCATCTTCGCTGTGAATCTTTTTCAAGAACATGTAGTTTGTTATTTGAGGTGCTACTTGAGAACTTACTTTCAGCTGACATCAGTGAAGATCAGTGTCTGTGTGCTTCTGGAGGGATGTTAGATACACGTTTCCTTTTCTTCATACAAACTTACTCTGCTGCTATTTTGAAGTGTGATTGTCAGTAGAGCCTTCTTGATGCAGCACATTAGGAACATACGATATGTAAATGCTAGCGTTGGCATCTGTGGCTAAAGCATGGGGAACACTCCTTTTTCTAGGAAAATGTTTTCCTTTAGATAAATGAAAATCCTATTGTTTCGCTGAGGATTGACCTCACACATGGGCAAAAAGGTTAAGAGACAGAAAGAAAGGCTTATCCATTTGGCGTGTAGGATTCAAAGCCAGGCATGTTGCCAGTAAGCTCAAACAGAGCAAAGAACACAATTTTACATAAAGTTCATAATGGCATTTTTTAAATGAGCAGGAAGTTTTCTTTTTCTAATCAAAACCTAGATAATTTAAATATCTCTTTCTTTGGTAATATCTTGACACTGTCCGTGGATAAGGGACCCCCAAAGGAAAAGCTAAGTGATAGCAGCTGCCTGTGTCAGCCTGTTCCCAAAAGAGATCATCTGTCCAGCAGACGTCAGTGGGAGTCTGCCTGACAGAGGGGTGTGTGCACAGAAACCAAATTGCAGGATTGGGATCTAAATAGGATTGTGGTCTTTGATTTCCATTGTGTGTCATAACTTTTCTCTGTTTATTCCAGTATTTGAGATCTGACAGTTCGCCTTTGCTCAGGTTGCTCAGGATTTTATTTTCTCGGTTACATTACTGACTTAAAAAACCCCCAACAAACAAACAAACAAAAACCCAAACCACCTAGAACTAGGGCTTTTCACTTTTTCAAGAGTTCAGTTATAGAAGACAGCAGTGATGATAGCAGTTCTGAAGGAAACCATTCCCAAACACAGTTCACAGCAGTGTAAAGAGCAGTTGTGAGTATAAGGGGTTACAACTGCAGAAATACTTTTATTAAGGTTAATTGTATTTCAGGCAAGGCAGTAGGGTTCATAGAGCAGATGGCACAGGAAGGATTGCTCAGAGAAAGTTTAAACTTAGTAAAATCTCAAAAATCAGATTAAGAAGACAGATGGGATTCTGGATTGGAGTGCTACCATTTAGGGATTTTTTGGTCTTTTTTTTCACTTTCCCAAATTATAAACTTGAAGATGCTGGAGTTTTTTATATAGCTTACAATAAATTTAGTACTAGAAAACTGGGAGGGAGTTGGACTTAAGCAGCTGTTTTCACAGTAACTAGTACTTTTGGTTTGCACTCATTTGAAAAACTGGGAGGTTATTGTTTAAAAGAAGACAAAGGACTATAACTATAAGAGAACAGATTTACACTAGACTTGCTTGAGCATACATATACATCAGCCATGATCTTTTTGTGAAATTTACCCCTGCATTTGCTGCTTTTATGTGCTCTTTTCCCACTAATCACCTTTTCCCACTTTGCTTTGGGATTCTTGAAGCAGAGTTGAAGGGTTGCACTATTTAACATCTGTGAGTGGCCCATTCCTACCTGTACTTTTAGACAGAGAGACACAGGCTTTTTGCCCATCTTGAAAGGATGTCTTTGCCCGTGGTTTATCTTCTGGAAATGAGTTATCCTAAGTGGTTCTTGCTTTAGACTTGAATCTTTCCTGTAAGAATATAATGGCAGGACGCACACTAGTGGTGCAGGCAAGTGACTCTGGCTCTGTACCTGTGCCCACCAGTGCTAACAGCCACCAGGGAAGTACATGCCAAACAGAGGAGGTCTGAAAGAGAGGCATTCACACCCCACCACCTCCTGCCAGGTACATCAGACAGGGCTATGGCTCAGGCATAGCCTGTCCTGATTGTGGCTGGCTTGTCTGAGGAAGTGAGTGCCCTGGATGAGTTCATCAGCACAGGGTCTGTCACCTCAGCCATCTCTGCTTTGCTCTCACATGAGTGCTCAGCACTCTTCACCTTTATGTCCCGTTCCTTCCTCCAGGACCTCATCAGTAGCACAGAACAAAGCTCCTCCACAACCTAGCAAATACTCCTGCTGTACATACAATGGTGTGAGAATGAAGCAGTCTTCCCTTTAGCAGTTCATGTTCTTAGAGTTCAACTTTTGCAGTGCTTTCAGTTCTCTGCTTTCGTCTGCAGCTGTCCTTCTCTGAGTCCGTGTGTCTTGAATTCTGTGAGCTCCTTGCTGTGGTAGGCTGCAAAACTCAAGAAAAATGTGTCTGCTTTATACCCGCTGTTTGCTGAGAGTACCAACTAAAAAGTTTGCCAGATATTTTAAATACGCTATTCCATAGTTAAAAATAAGTCTTTTAAACATCTTCTAATTGATTTCATCTAGTATACGTAGTCTTTCAATCTAAGACCTCCCTATTAGTTGGAGCTCAGACTGATCTTGGGTCACTTCTTGTCCTTACTCTGCTTATTTCCCTTCTTCAGTTCTGATCCTCAAGAAGTGCCTGAATATATCTTAAGGATTCTGAAATTTACTGTCTCTTTTTATAGGTTGTTCTCGTCACGTCACTGTTTGAGAGGATGTTTTCTTCAACAATTTCTTTCCAGTTTTAAGCTTTTAATCATTCAGTTGCTGTGGAAATTACAGTGATTATGTAGGTTTAGTGTTCGTGACTTCACTGCTGCATTAGATAAGAAAAAGGAGCTGTTGCGTGGGAGAAAGCCCTGAATTAAGAAAGTTGTATACATTTGACATGTTTGTCAGGGAAGATAACACATGAAAAGGAATTGGGATTGTTCAGGCTACTAGGGTTTTCTCTATCTGCTCAGGAAGAAAAAACATGTTAAATATCAAAAAAAAAGGAGAAAACAAACTCAGTGTCTGATGTAGGGACTGTGTGGTTTGGAACAGCAGTTCCAATCTGCTGCCTTTCAGGACATCAGACTTCCATCTTGAGTGATTGGCTTTGTCATTTCTGTTTACAAACAGGATTTTGGAAACCTGTATCCTTCCTTATCAGAAAGAGGGAAGGATGCAGAAAGAGAGAAGGATGCAGACAGAAGCCCTTACATAGCTATGGAGTGAAAGATAAAGAAATTTCCTGCTGGAGATACCCATGGCTAGCTCACTGATTTGTGAAGAGAAAGATGGATTTGTGTATACAGGAAAATTTTAGTAGTAGTCTCTATTCCAGAAGTTTGGATGTGTATAAGGAATTAAATTGATTTGATACTTCTGTTGTTTTCTTACCCTCTTCCTTAATTAGTATTTAATATTCCAGAGCTCCTTGGTTCCGTCTCTATGTGGTTGTTTTAGAAAAGGCTAAACTTCCATGTTACTGAAATTGCTAACAGCAATTGTTAAGAGAAACTGTCCGGTTCTCTTGCTTTTTCTTTAATGCATCACCCATTATTCTTAACCTCATCTATTCTTGCATTCTTTGCTAGGAAATTCAAAGTGCGAAGTGATAAGAGCACAGCTGTCTGGCTTTGGATCTAAGCAAATCCCTCCACTTTGAAATAAAACTTACGCTGGTTTTTGTCCTCATGTTTGTAAATACATGAATGTATATATTTTCCTTCATTGATTAATGTGGCTACCTTTCACATACACAAAATTTCACAAGTTGCTTGGTGGTCAAGGCAAGATTTCTAAGGAGGCACTCTGTACTGGGCACCGGAGTATGTGGACACTGATTTTCAACGTACATTGCTTCCTTTGACTACTAAATGCAAAACTGGGAAGAAGTCCAGAATATTTAATAGCTAGAGTGTATTTCATGCTGATCCCATCTAAACTGGCATCCTCCGTTGCCAAGTTCTAAAGAAAGGGCTGCGATGATGAATTTCTCTAATGGGGTTTTTGTGTGGGGCTGCTTGATATTGGTATTTGCAGTACTGTAGGATTCAGAGAGAAGGTCCCTGCTTGTAAAAGGGCCCAAGATATTGATCTTTCTGGCTGAAATGCCCTTAGGACAGATGTGCTGATACTTTTGTATTAGGTCCTGACATCCTTTAAAAATTTTAGGTTGTTACAGTGTGTTTCTCTGCATACTCAATTGTGTCATTTCACTACTGAAACTCAGAACAAAGATTTTGTTCTTTGTTTTCTTCTTGGTGTTATGTCTTGCTGGCTCAGGGCTTACAACAAAATAAATTCTTATAAGGCATTAGTAATAGAACAGAACTGTACCACCAGTACTGTTCTGTAGAAATTAATGTAATGTTTTTGAATATATATGAACAGGAGGTTGTCACGGTTTGAAGTTGGTTAAGCGCCAGGCACCCATGGAAAAAACATCTACTTATTTTCCTCTGCTATAGTTAAGCAGAGGAGGGGAAATTAAAACAAAAGCTTCGTGAGTTAAGGATTATTAAAAAAAAACCACTTTAAGGCAAAACAGGTTTAAAACTTAAACAGTATAAAGAAAATTTATTATTATCAGAATTAAACGTAAAAAGGATAATGAGAACCAAAGCAAACGTTCAGAACAGCTTTCTTTCGCAGTCTCTCCCTCTTTCTACCGACTGCGCAAGGAAACAAAACATGGGGTTTTGGTCAGTATTTCCCTTCTTAAAAGTCTTTCTTCAGTATGCTTAAGGAAAAGAATTTCTTCTGCTGTGCTGTGGGATCCTTCCCACGGGAGATAGTTCTCTGCGAACTTTTTTAGCGTGGTTTTAACTTTTACAAGCAACAGCCCTGCCTGAACCTGCTACAGTGTGAATCCCAAGCAGTCTTCCCACAACTGCCTAGCGTGGGTCATTTTAGTTCATGGGGTTTAGTCTTTTAAGGATGAGCTGTTCTAGTTTGGAAGCAAAGGCTCTCTTCCTCTGTCTCTAAAAGCAAGGGTCATTTCTTTCTGTTCAGGTTCCTCACTAGATTACAGCTTTTCAGCATTCATGCGCTGCAGCGTGAGTACTCTTCTTCACGGGCTGTGCGTGGATCTCTGCACCCTCCCATGCACCTCATGAATTACAGGGAAACTGTTGTATTACAGTCCTCACCACGGCTTGCAGGAGAATCTCAGCTCTGGCGCTTGGAGCACCTCCTCCCTTTTTTTTCACTGACCTCGGTTCCGCCATGTCAGTTTTCCTCACGTGTCCTCACTTTTCCTTTTTCTCTGACTTGGAAGAAAGTTGATGTCTGTAAGTTGCAGCTGAGAGGTTGATCTCGTCTGGGCTGTGCATCGGGGAACTGCTCGCCATGTCTCTCGCTGCTGGCCACGTGGGCCCCGCTGGCACCGCACGGGCGGTTCCGGCCTCCGAAGGGCTTTGGCCACGCGGTCCCAGCCTCGGGAGGGCCCCGGCCGCGCGGGCCCCGGTGGCCCCTGGTGGGATGGGGCCTGGCGGCCCTCACCGGGATGGGCCCCGGCATGGGCCTCACCACCCCTCTAGAGAAGAAAGAGAGCTTCCCACGGTTTTTCTTTTCTTAAATATGTCATCACAGAGGCGTTAACCAGCTTGTCTAATTGGGCTAGTAACCTGCCCATCGTCAGAGCCTTCAGCGATTGGCTCTGTGCCGGACACAAGTTTCAAGCAGCTTTTCTCCCACCCACTAAAAATTAGACTGTTTTTAAAATAGCACAGAGGTCATGCTCTCTTTTCTGGGCATCACGTGCAGATAGGAGTTACACCTGGAACGTGAGCATCTTGCTTGTGAGAGGTTGAAGTCTCCTGACACAATAAGGGAGTTTCCAAAATACCATCTACTACCTTAGGGAATGGAGTACGCTGAGGTGGGGAACTTCATGCAAGAACAACAGAATTTCCAAAAATTAGGATGGGAATGAGAGAAAGGGAAGAGTGCGAGAGAAAAGAGGGAGGGAGGTATTCATTTAAGAGAAAGAGGTGACTGGAAGCGAAAAGAACCCAAGGAGTGTCTTGGTGGAAGCAGTAGATCATTGCTGGGTCTTTTCAACACAGCATTGCATTTAAGTCATGGTTATTGCAGAAAGGCAACAGCTGCTACTTTAGAACATGAGGCAGTGGAACTATTGTAGGCACAGAAAAATAATCGTAGATACAGAAGAATGCCTTCCAGAGGGACTGTCTTGCACAAGCCACTCCATTTTATGTAACAAAAGCCTGGTGACACAATGCATGGTTTAGTCATAGGAGTGCCCAGAGTGGACAAATATTGTACATCTGGAAACATTTAAGCTAGTAATTAGTTTCTGGAAAAATGGCAAATTACTTAAGAAAAATGTAGTCCATTGTGTTGGCTTCTGACTGCATATCTGCAAGATGTATGATTCTCCTGACTGCCTTAACCATCACTTCTTTGCTTCTTGCCAGCAGTATGTGGGGACAAGTGATACAGTAGTGTCAGGGGTACTGCTGTCACTGCTAGCACTCTGCATCCCACATGGTTGTCCTGTTCTTTGAGGACATGGACATGATCCTGTGGAAATTCACCACCTTGGTTAGGCATCACCAGGGAAGTCCTGTACCAGCGAGGGCAGTCTCTCCCACTGGAGCTGAAAATCTCCAACTGTAGCACAGCCTCCTCTATTGCCCACTTTTTTCCTGAGCTTCGGTCATGCAGATTTCCTCCATTCCATTGCTACACAGAGAGAATTGCTTTGTGAAGGAGTGAGGAGCATACCCTACTTGCAGCCTTTCTCTCTCCCCACTGCTGCTGGAGAAGGCTGGCTGGAGCAGAGGCACGGCAAGGCAGGGACCTTACAGAGAGTTTCCATGCCCTGCTGTCCATGACTAACACATGATGTTTGATAGCACACGTTTTAGAATTGCCGTAGTACAACAGTACTGTGTGATTGACGTGTTGCCCCTCAAAGAGAGTGTTGCCTGCCCTGGTGATGTGCTTCCCAGCTGCATGTGGGTCACAGGTGGAAGATAGATGCCTCCACAGTTGAAGTTAGCTGTCGGGCAGTAATTCAGGACCTGGTCTGGCTTCTGGCAGATACTGCAGTGTCTCTAAAGAGTGGCTGCCTAAGATAAAGAGCTGCGGGCCAGTATAAAAAGTCGTACATGGCACCAAAATGTCAGAGCTGGTGTCTTTTCAGTCATTGGTGTGTCAGCATGTTCTAACTGCTGCCTCCCACAGAAGCTTTTCAGACAATAATCACTGTGGTTGTTTGTCATTACAGAAGTAACGCTGAAGGTCCATGTAAGCGATGCCAGCACTCATCAGCCAGTAACTGAAGCCTTCATTGAGATTTTTACCAACCAGATCTGCATTGCATCTGGAACCTCAGGAGCAGATGGCACTGCCTTCCTCAAGTTTCAGTATAAATTGGGCAATCAGCTGATAGTGACTGCTAGTAAACATGCATATGTGCCAAATTCTGCACCATGGAAACCTGTAAGATTGCCTGGTAAGAGATCTTTATTTTTGTTCTGAGGTAAGATTTTGCATCTAAAGGAAGCTACACAATTTTGTATGATGTGTTTCAATGCTCGAGATCCTGGGTGGGAGGAGAAACATCTGCACGTTTCAAAAATAGTAACGTTTCTATCTCAGTTAAACTGCAGCATCAAGGCTGAGCAGAGACTCATTCTGGCAGTCCTTGATACAGAAGTACATCAGTTTTCAAATGTTTGTTGGTGCTCTTACAGCTCCACAGAAAATAGAAATCTATTCCAGATTTTTTTCTTTATGGGAACACCATTTCAAGAGCCTTGTTTCAGCAGCTGTGATGTACTCTTGCTTCTCTTCCAAGGTGTAGCAACAACTGTTGCACCGTAGGCTGTAGTGTCCAAAAAAAGTCCTGGTCTTTTAGTTCCTAGCCATGTCAATAGAACAGTTTTAATCTGCAGTTACATTATCCAGATGTGAGGATTTTTAGTAACTTAATTAGCATGGCTTTGCTTCTTCCACAGGCATAATACTTGCATGTTAGTTTTTATCAGAAGGCCTCAGAACTTTACATTAGTTATACGAGAGGAAAAATTGAGTCATGAAGCCTATTTCTGTACTGCTAAAAAGAACAGATTGAGGGTGACTTTCAAACCTTGAGATGTAACATCTATGTGAAGATCACATCCTGAGTTTCATCTGCCTTTCCTGTAATCTTCAGCCGCAATTAGGGCCCATGATATTTGGGAATGGTCCCAGGCTTGTATTACACCCAAATCACACCTAAATAACACACACCTCAGATTTGATAATTAGCCTGGGCCAAAGCCATGCCAGGTTTTAAGTGCGCTAATATTTAAATAGTATATGTGTTCCCAGGGCAATGTTGAATTCCATGTCTTGCCTCCATTTTATTTATTAATATCAACATAGCCAGAAGGACTGTGTGACTGACTGCAAGGTCAAGTTGCAAATGTATTTTCAGAAGGGGAAAGGAACGTGAATCTCTTCAAACCCAGAATTATGCTTTAGGCATTTCAACATGCTGTTTACTTATCTGCTTTCACTTGTTTCAGATAAGATAAGAGTGACTTCTTCCACATGTTCTGTACTGTATTCTGCCATGTTTTTCAGCTACTTAATGGACTATAGCAAAGACTTTAGTCTAGCTCTTTGGGGTGTAGTGGAAGAATAAGAAGCAACTGAAAAGGGTTGCAGCCAAGAGAGTTTCAAATAAGTAAAAGGCAGCAATTCATTACAGCAGCAGCAAAGATTACAGGCAACAATTTGTTACAGCAGCAGCAGAAAGGTTGTGAAATCGTCGTCTTTAAAGACATTCAGAACTCAACTGAACAACCCCTGCTTGGTGGAAGCAGGTGGCTTCCAGAGGTCCCTTCCAGCCCTTATTGTTCTGTGATTCTGTTTAGAAATTTCCTTTGGGTTTTTTTCTTTTTAAATAAGATGAAGTGCAGCTTCCTCAGCATACTTCATGTGCTTTTAAATGATTAAAGTATGCAATAACCTTGCGTTGTGTCTCTTATCTTTCTGACTCATACCCTAGGTCTTTTGAATGGAGATTGTTTGGTTAGTTTTTTGCTTGTTGTTTTTCTCAAATACTGATTTTGAGGGAAGGGAATGAAACAGGGCATTTTTGTTTTACTAAGTCATTGAAGTTTAAAGAGAAGTAATTGTATAGGTTCCACAAAATCTTTCTTTCCATGGCTGAAATGTGAGCTTAGCTCAGAAAGTAGATTCATTTCACCTCTGATCCTCCCCCACTGAAACTGGTAGATAGTTTGCCATTGATTTAATTGGAAGTAGAGTCCTTTCTTTTGCTTTCTGTACCTTGAACTTATTCCTTTCTTTGATTCAAGAAACAACAAGTTACAACTTGATATGTAGATTTAATAGGGTTGTTCTTTGAATTAGTCCTGAAAAAGGTACATGACATAAAAGTTAAGGACCAAGATACTTAGGCTTTTATTTTTTGTATTGACTAAGATGCCTATAGTCTTTAAAAAACTTTCCAAGTTCTGCTTGTATTTAAATGCCCTGTATTTAAATGCCTATCATGCTTTTAACTAACACAGTATAGAACTTTTGAAAAATGTCCAAGTTGTTTTGTTGTTATTTTTAAGCTGGCTTGAATGATGGGGAACAGGCAGCATATCTCAATGTTCATTCTGCAGTGTGCAGTCTGGGCACACCCATACAGCTGGATCCTCATTTCCCAGAAATGCTTTTTAACAGTCCTAGGAGCTGTCCCCCACAGAGCAGATTCCCCACTCTGAGCAGCATGCCACCCAGGGCAGTGTTTAAGCTGATGTGCCATCCTGTGTGCTGTGGTAAATGAACTATGGCCGTATTTACCTCAAATGGTAAACTGATAACCACGAGCAGGGAGTAGGTTTGAAAGCTATAGGGTGGTAATGTCTAAAGTGCTGTAGCAGAACTTTGCCAAAGGATCAGGATTCTTCCGTCACAGGCAATATGCATTAGTTATAGCCTTATGCTGAAAAGCTGTGCAGCCGCTGAACTTGTGATATTGTTGTAGTAGCTTCAAGGAGTAAACATTGAGGATTTTCTGTTCTTATAATTTGGCAGAAATGAACTTTTCTTATATTAACCAAAATAACTACTAGCTCTTTACCGCTTAAGCAGGAGGATTATTTATTTACATAGTGATAAATGGTAGGAGGAAAAGATTTAAGATCTCTTCTTCCATTAAAATATTTATCAGCAGAGCCATGACTCCACTTATTAACAGTTCATTAATTTAACATCACTTGAGTTGTTGAAGTGTTCATGATGGAAGATGTGTTCATCTGTCTTCTCTTAACTATGCATAGATTTTTCTTTGTAAATAATTTGGAAGAAAACATTTGTGACTGGTAATCCTTATTTAAAAGGACACTTATTTTGGAGCAGTGTATGCAGTAAAGGGAGGGAGTTGCTGAGACAGCACTGTTCAGACTAAGTTGACCCTTAGTTGGTAGGGTCAGTTGGTAGGGTCAGTGTCCAGTTGTCAACTAAGTACCATCCATCTCCTTGCTCCCCCCCCCAACCTCCATGGGGTGGGGAGGAGAATCATAGAAAGGTAAAAACCATGGGTTGATATAAGAACAGTTTAATAATTGAAATAAAGTAAAATTTTATAAGAAGAAGAATGAGACCTAACAAAAAGAGAGTGGAGAGTAAAACCCAGTTAAAGCAAGTGATGCACAATACAATTTCCCAGCCCATCCCTGAGCAGCAGTTGACCTCTCCCAGACAACTCCCCCCAGTTTATATACTGGCCATGACATGCTGTGATAGGGAATTTCCCTTTGGCCAGTCTGGATCAGCTGTCCTGGCTGTGCTCCCTCCCAGCTTC
This sequence comes from Rhagologus leucostigma, assembly GCA_013397725.1. Taxonomy (NCBI): domain Eukaryota; kingdom Metazoa; phylum Chordata; class Aves; order Passeriformes; genus Rhagologus; species Rhagologus leucostigma. The sequence goes on along the minus strand of VZTD01002528.1, from coordinate 78,727 downwards.
TTCTGCAGCTTCTCACTGACAAAGCATGGAAAACTGCAAAGTCCTTGGCTTAGGGTAAGCACTACTCAGCAACACCCAAACCATCAGTGTGTTACTGACATTATTGTCATCCTAAATCCAAAATGCTGCACTGTACCAGCAACAGAGAACAAAACAGCTGTATCCTGCCTGAAACCAGGACAGTCAGTCAGAGCAAACCACGGTTTTGTCACTGTGGTGAATACAGTTTTAGGAGCAGAGGATGATGCTTATAGCATTTTTGGGAAAGGAGAGCTCATCTGGAATTTTTTACCTGTAAAATAAGGTAAAATCTGGGAAGGCAGAGTATAGTATTTCAGGACTTGTCCTTGGCATAGCCATTCAGGGAAATGTGTGGCCAGCTCTGCATCCGCACTTCAAGAAGAATGTTTAGAACTGTGGACTTATATCAGGGGTGATTAAAAGACCGGAAAATGTAGTTTACAGGGAAAGACTTGGAAGTGCTTAATTTATTTTTTTCACTAGCGAGAAAGTTCATGGGGTAATTTGATCGTAGTCCATCAATACCCTCATAGAGAACAGGAGCGGGTGAGAGAGAATTCTTCTGTCTAGCAGGCTTGTATAAAAAGAAGATCAAATGGCTGGAAATCTAACCTCTATAAATTTTGATGGGTAAAGAGGCACATAGTTTAACTGCCCTCATAATTATTTATTAGAACATTGATATTGCGGTGTGTTCTTCACCACTGGACACCTGTAAAAGAAAATTGGAGTTTTTCTACAACATGTTTTCAAATTTCTGTACAGCTATTGAATCTGCAGCAATAATTAATTCAGAGAAGGCCATAGTTACACAGGAATAAGGCTGGATCATCACTGTCATCCTTCTGGCCTTAAAAGCTGTGTCTTTCTGTCTTTGTCATGCTGAGAAAAGATTGTGCGGAAAAGCCCAAGGGAAGTTTAGAGGTTATATATTCATTAGAGTCTGGCATATATGGAAGAAGATGTTGGCATGGTTGATTGTATTGAGCTTCCCAGGGTGTCTAAATTATATTAACTTTCTTCATACAAATTAAGTTACTGGAGTAAAGACAAGTTTTGTAATTGTGTGGCCTTCGTGCTACTTGCGCTAGGCTTTCTTACGTTGCCTAATGTGTAGATCTGTTTTACATGTAGGGCATTGGAAAGAAGATTCCCAGCTGTACTTGCAATAACATGATTTTTAATTTTTATTTATTTGTTTTAATGTTTATATCATTAAGACCATCTTTTAGATGGTAGTTTTTATCAGTATGTTTCTCCTAGTTTCTTCTCCTTTCTGCTGTACTTCTTCCACACTAAAATTTCACATCTTTAAAAGGCGAATATATTTCTTAAAGCAGAAATACTGTAGTCTCCCTATTGGTAGCTAACATCTCTATGGTCTCTTGGGTTAAGTAATGTGTATTAATTTAGAGGAAATTAATAAAATTCCAGAAAATCAGAAGAGTTTGTATTGTTCTTGTGTTGACTGTTTCTGGGAATGCCTTCTTCAGCTGGCATTTACTTCAGACTAGGATGAGTACTCTCCAGGTATGAGATGCTGCCCAGTTACCAAAAATTACTAGTCTGCATTAGTCTCTTCCTTCTGTCTTTGAAAGCCACGTGTGGATTGCAGGCAGTCATGCTGCTTACTGTTTTCATGGATGCAGGAGGCAGGTGGGCTCTGTGGCTAATTCTTTCCGTATTTTGGATCTTTTGGGTCTGAAGAACTTGGCATAAAATTATATCCTGTTTTTCACTCTGCAAAGATGTGTGTGCATACTGACACAGCCCCCTGCAAGGAGTGCCAGTACCCAGTGGGAAGGGAGGTCCTTGCAAGGCAGACTTATTGCAGCAAATACCATTTATCCATCCCCTTTCACACCACTGGTAGGATGACAGTAGTTCTGTTATAAATAACACTTCCCTGGTGTAGGTGGTGATTCAGTACATGCTGCATTTTAAAGCAAATTATTCAGACTTATTCATCATACTTTGCCTTTCTGTAAGACTTATGTAAGCATCTCAAAGTACTTAAAAGTTAAGTTTCATTAAAATATTCCTGAGGTAAGAAGTATAGCTATTGCACAGAAAAATAACTCAGCCAGACTGAATTAGTGTTTCAGTTCTCTTTATGTATTTCATGTCTTTCTGTGGAGCTGGGAATTGCTTAATGTAAAGCATGAAACCCTGCTTTACACTGCGCTCTTCAGTGCTTTGAGCCGCACGCATGACGTGCAGGAGTCAAAGCGTAGAACATTTTGTTTAGTTCAGTAATTACTCTGGCAGTTTAACTGTTTGGTTCAGAAAATGTATGTGGTTTCTGGCATGTATATAGTATGATTTTAATAGTTTGGGTGGCCTGCTTTTGCAAAAATGTGAAGAAAGTAAGGCCTGTTGTTGTTGGATTATGTTTATAAGAATTTAAATATATCCCACTTAAACCACTTCTCTCCCACAGTGTTCTCTTCACTGAGCCTCGGCCTTCTTCCTGAACGCTCAGCTACTCTCATGGTCTATGATGATGTAGTCCAGATAGTCTCAGGATTTCAAGGTATGCTGGCTTTTGGAAGACGGAATTAAAATTTGAGGGACACTAAACAAAAAGCGTGACAGCCCAGTGCTGTCTGAACCCTGTCCTGTGAATGAGACTGATGTTCTGTGGGGAGTTCTGAGTTCCCTGAGGAGTGCTTCTCTGTGGGATTGTTTTACGAAATTAATAGCTGAATTCGTCCCTAGCTGCTGTGACTAGGGAATTCAAGTTACACGGTAAGAAATGAGTTTGGACTTTAGTGTGCCATTTGAGAGCTAGAGATTAAATTTCTTATGCTGTCTGCTGGATGTTTTTTCATCTAGCCTCATTTAACCATCCTTGAAGTAGACATTTTCTGGTGTTCTTAATGTCTAAGAATTTTCTCTGGTTTTATTTTGTTTCTCGCTTCTTAGTGTGAATAACTTAGAAATTTAGGGCATAGAAAAACTGAAAATTTCTTGTATCTGCGTTGTTGTATACCCTGTATAAACTTGCTTTTCCTGTGGACCCCTTGTCAGACTGCCAGCAAACCTAAATCTTACACATTGAAACCCACTGTGTTAGGAGAATAAAGTTTGAATAACCTTTTCGTAAGGCCAAACACAGATCTTAAAGCAACTGTAGTATCAGTCAGAGGAACAGTGTTTTCTGAACTGCACAGTGAAGAATGAAATGTTCATCTGACTTAGGGGTCTGACGTAAATTAGTCCAATTGATGTGCTGGCTGAGGTAAGTCTGTTAACAGAAGAACAGGAGCTTTTTACTTTGAACTAGAAAGGGGACATCCTTCCTGTGGGCACTCTTCTTGGACATAAATGGTGTCTTATTCACAGTAAGTCTTATGTTTGCCATCACTTTAAACTCTACTGGGTAGTTAATAAACAAGAGAATAGTGCCCTCAATAGTATTCCAAGATAACCTTGTTCTGTCTGAGAGACTATAATACAATTATGCCTTCCTGACATATTTTTTTAGTAAGAAGCCATCCAGACACAATAGGCTTTTCATTAATGATAGCACTAGATATGACTGGAGCTGAAAATGCATTCAACAAATTAGGTAGCTGATGGAATGCTAAGAAGGAGCTGGAGAAACAGCTGCTGTACTTCTATTCTGCAGTTCGAGAGCTGGACATTGTCTAATGGGGTAAATTAGATGGATGGTGAACTGTGTTAAAACACGAAGGATTCCATTAGGCAAAACACGAAACATTGTTTACCAACAGTATTCCACTATCATGCTGTATTAAATACTCTTATTCTTATGCAAATGTGCTAATATTATGCAATTAACTGAAAAAGAACAGTATTTTCATGTTCATAGCTTCCTTCAAAAAAATAAGGGATGCTAAAGGACTAGAGGGACATTTAACAGCTGAGTGAGACTCATAAATATTTTCAACATAATCTTCCTTCCTTTAGTGAATTGATCCAGTGTGTTAACAATATATGTAAATTAGAATAATGTAACTGGGAAGAAACAGATGAAGGAAGAAAGTGGTACCTGGAGTATGCTAAGGATTGGGATTTGAACTCACAGTCTTGCCCAGTAAAATCTAATTTATGGGTCCAGTCCGCATTTCTTTTCTTGGGACTTCTCTTGTGATGAAGCCTAAATGAAAGACAGCCTAGACATTGTTCCAGTATTTGAATGGAGCCTCTCTAGTCTCGATCCAAAATCCTTGTGACCTAGTTTTTCTCTGTTATTTCTCTAATTTACTTCCCAGTAACCTCACACTGTTTCAAAAGAGCTGATCAGGAGTTACCTTAGTGCAAAAATGAGAGCAAACCAGAACTCATTAAACCAGGAACAGGCTGGGAACACTGGTGTTTGAAGCACCAGTCAAAGGGGAAGAAAGGCCTGTCTTGGTACACCAAGTTACCAATTGCATTTGAATAATTAATCAAGCAAGCAACGTATTATGCAGTTGAGAAGTTTGTCTGAGTTGATGCAGGCAGCTTCATTTTCATGATGGCATTACAATCCACTGCTGTGCTCTGTCAGTAATTGTGAGGGATGGGGCTTGCCAACCGCTGGGTCATTTAAGTTATTTAATAGCAGCACAGTGACGGGCTGAATTTCAGCATTCGGGGAATGGAAGCTGTATGGGGACCCTCTATCTGTCTCTGACCTATGAGCAATCAGAGCATGAATTGGTGAGACTTCGGATGTTACTTCACATAGATTAAACCTCAAATGCTTGTGTGGTGCCACATGTCACACATCCAGTGTGACAAAAGGTGCCTTACAGGGACTCATTGAGGTTGTATCCTCAGGAGTGTACTGGCAAACTGGAGCTGACAGCATTTGAATCATGGCTGATGTGTTGACAAGAGGCTGTTTAAAGAAAATAAGGTCTGTGCTCAGCAGTCTGTATCTCATGGCACACACCATGTGGAAAGAGCTTAACATGCCTATTTTACACTTGAATGTGCTTGGGTTTTATAAGTAAAAACTGGATTTTATAAGTAAAAACTAGGTATCTTCAGTACTAGAAGCAATACTAATAATCCAGTCCCAGTGATAAGTGATGACTTGTTGAAAAATACTCGTAAGAGTCTGGTCAGCACAAGTTTCTACCACTTCAATTCCCTCAATAAATCTATCTCCAGACATATGCCCCAAAATCGACTATGGCCTCTGGTAAAGGAGAACATTGGATTATCTTCTAGCAAAGTGGTGAGAGAAGGCAAAAGCCGTGGTAGCTGCTTCCCTCACAAGCCTTTTTCTGGAAACTCCCAGTCTTCTGCTCCTTTGGAGTCTCTTTCCAGGTGTGAGAGACCCAACTGAGGAGCTGGGGGGAGAGTCAGGGTGAGTGGCAGGTTTTGGGTGAACATCAGTCTGGAGGAATTTATTTTTCTAGGGTGTGAGTTAACTACTCTGCACTGATTTATTGTCTGTGTATGCACTATCTACAGAGGAGGCTGTTTCTTCACCCTCAAAGCTTGTATCTGAGTTCGTTGCTGCACAGGTTTCCTGCCAGGTTTGGGGCTCAGCCGTAGGAGGTCTTTGTGCTGCTTGTAGAATCGAAGGAACTGAGGTGGGCTTTCTTAGTCCTCCGTATCTAGTTAAAATTTGACAGTTCATGGCTCTGCCAGTGCTAAAACCCAATCATTTTTTTAGTAGAAATCCCATAAACTACTGCATTACAGACTCAACAACAGTTACTTGGGTTTTAATTTTTAATTAGTTTGCATCTTTGGAAATAAAACAGCAGTTCTTGGCAACTTGTATAATGCATCTTAACCAGAGGTTTGGACAGCAGAAAATCCTGCAATTTTACATTGAACTGTTGGTGATAATCCTAACTCCAGGTTCTTCGTTTGGAAGGAGAGGGGTGTGTTCCTGTTCTGTTACTGTGGATATTTATACCCATGGGCTGTAGGAGCCCACTCAGCAGTGCAGTCAGAGGTTTCCAAAGTGCCTGAGCAGATCAGTCCCTGAGGTACAGCAAACTGCTGCAGTATTGCAGAGCACACAGGAGATAAGTCCTGCCTGAGTTTTTTGCAGTCAATTTATTTAATCTTCTATATAGTTTTCCATTTAAGTCTAGAAATCGGATAAGGGAGATTTCTTCGCATTTCACACGGGTGTTGTTTAATGACTATATTAAACACTTAAGGGTATTGTCAGTCTTGAGAGCCTGCTGTAAACACTTAAATGTTTCAGAAATTAAAAAATAAAACCAATTTTATAGCTTTTTCTTGCAGAATTACCAAAGAAATGACAGCTTAACAACGATCAGGTCTTTGGATGTACTTATTCCTGTACACAGACTTTTTTCTTGGCCAATACAACATTTTGTTCTGTTGAGTTTTATATTTTCTCACAGCTAGAGCTCCTGCTGGAAAATTATGCAAGAAAAGATTCCAGTCTCTAGGTTAATGACACTGGCAGTTACAAAGCTTAGGAGCAAGTCAAGCTCGTTATTCTTTCTCGCAGTGAAGCTACATGTAACCTAAAAGTGCTGCCAGAGACTAATGGGGGAAAAGATGCAAAATTGTTTTGAGTTGACATCTTCGAATCACATAGCCCGATGTGAATTAAGAAGAAAACTGCTTGCCTCTTGATTTTGTGCTGTGTGGGAAGTGTTCTGTGTGTATTCAAAATGAGTTCTGGAGAATACAATAGCTTTTGATTTAAAAATTAATTTGCATGTTGTGCACACGAACTTGCAGATGGAGTCTTGCTGTGTGTTGCTAAACAGTATTAATGGTGAGTATCCTTTGAAAAAGACTATTGACTTTATAAGCTGGGATTTAAATGAGACATGAAATGCCATAGTACATGAAACAGTCTTAAATCATGTTGCAGCAAAGACCCTTCAATTAACACCTAGTGAGCTTGAAAGAAACGCTAACTCTGTAACCAAAGACAGAGGAAAAGAGAGAAATCTTACATGCCAAGTAATCTGGTTATATTTAGATGTGTTCTTTGCATGGGAAAATATGGAAAATCTTTTCAAAATTTGTCAAGTGAATCTTTTGATCCAGTGATCGCAATAGTGACCGGTCTGAGTTCTAGAGTTAGTTTTCATGGCCGAAGCTTGGCAAAATCTAAATACAGAAGTTACATAAATTGATTGAGACTACAGGTAGAATTGTCTCTTAGAAAATAATTTTAAAGAGTATAAACTACATTTATCTTGCTATTTCAGGGAAAACAAAATTTGAACAAATAAGTGGAACTGGATGCTTTCCTAAGCTTATGCATACCCTACCTCTGAACTTAGTTTTAGTCTCAGTTATACTCATTAGAAGAGGCATGTAATGAAAGTGGAGGAGAAACAACATAGCCAGAAAAGCTTCTGACAGTAGGTGCCTCCACAATTTTGCTCTGGAATACTTGTGGACAAATAACGACAACTGCAAAATACATGTAAAAATACTGGTTTTCTGTCTTTCATAATAGCCTTCTGATGTCTCTGTCCTTCTCAAGCTACTGCAATTTATAATGAAAAAAATGTAAAAGTGCTTCCATGAATATGAACACCTAAATGTTCTGCTCACCTTGGATATAAAGTCACTTTTAATATTTTTAGGTGCACGGACTCAGCCACAAGTTCACTTTCAGAGAAGATCTGTGAAATTGCCAGAGAACACTAGCTACAGTGATCTGACAGCATATCTGACTGCAGCCAGTTCACCCTGGGAAGTGGACAGTTTTCCTTATTTGCAGGGATTAGATGGAAATGGAACAGGTAACCCACTACTTCGGTTTTGCACTGATTTCATATTGGTCCAGGGCTTGACTTTTGATCATATAATTTTTTTCCATTCCCCATTCCAGCAAACATTCTTTCAAATTTGCGTGACATGATGCGTTCAACTGCCCTACCAATATGCTGTTCCAGTGAGCAAGAGGGCAAGGTCTGCTATCGCTTAAATGAGGCCACTGAATAGCAAAGCTGAAAACTCCTTGGTCTTGGGAATCAGATGAGTTGGTTACACTTTTAGTTCAGAGCTGAGTCTCCAAATGCACTGCATGTGCACATAAAAGATGGAGATTAATGTGAAGGAACAAGAGAGAATTTAACTTGAGGATGCTATAAAATTCTTGTTCATCTTTTTTTTCAAAAAAAAAATAAAATGCCTGTATATAAAGGATTTAATACTGTGTTTTTTCAATGGCTTTGTTGATACTTTTGAATATAGCCGAAATGTGCAAATTTGTCTAGCACCAAAGAGAAAACAATGAATATTCATAGTAGAAACACAATTTAACTTTGTTAAATTCAAAGTTGTAATACATTTTTATGACTGCAACTGCCTGCTAGTCTTTTTTCACTTTTCATTCAGTCTTGAGTGAAATAATTGGTGTTTCATAGGTAAGAGAAGAATAGCAGAACCACGATGAGAAGCCTTCAAATTCTTAAAAGGCTGGTGTGAAAAGGAGAATAATTTGTTTCTGTGCCTGTATTGGGTTAGAAAGATATCAGTGGCCATGCAGTGTAGCAAGAGAGATTCAGGCTAGTTAGGAAAACCTTGCTATGGTGAGGATAGTTTAAGCTGTAGAATTAATTGTTTGAGGGTGTTGGACAGAGTTAGACAGTCACCTGTGAGGATGGCAGAGGCATAGCTGAGCCTAAATACCCCCTTGAGGTCTTTCCCTGCTGCTTCTCAGGATGCATTTACTTGTGATATGTTGATCTAAGTGACTTTGAATGCTAGGTCATGTGTGTAAACGGTAGCTTGCTAGCTTCCCCTTTCTTCCCTTTGTACAAATCTGTGCATCTCCTTTTCTGTTACAACAAGAAATGTGTCTGCAACCTTACTCCAATCCTTCTGTCTGCTCCAGTGAGTACATCTCATCCTATGTCATTCTATCTCCCTGTCATTTTCCTCTTCTCATCTTCAACCTTCAGTTTTCTCTGACTTTTCATACTCAGACTCATCAAAATCTCTTTATCTATTTTAAAATTAAGGAATGCATTTGATCTCACTCATTTGTCTACTTCCTCATCTCTGTTCTTTTTATCTCTAAACCAGCTGAACAAACTGCTGGCAATGTGTGTGGGATTCCTTTTTCCCAAGTCTTTCCTAAGTACTCTGCAACTCAGCTTCCCCTTCTTGCATTTATTTAGTGATCACAGGTCTTGCCTAGGCTTCAGATGATCCCATCTCCTGGGAACTGCACAACCAGGATATTTTCTTTCTCCTGTTTTACCTCCTATCCCCCTATAAAACAGATTAATGCAGCCTTGGGTTTTTTAGTCTTCTGTATTCTTGCGTGACAGAACTTGAGCACGCGAGCATGCAGACCCTGGATTTGACTTTTAGCCTTCAGGTAAAATTATGTTTTAAAAGACTGGCAAAGAAATGGTGTTTAAGAAACTGAGAAGTGCTTTGTTTCCAAATACTGTAGTATTCAGTATGGTGTAACACAGACTATAAATGCAGTGTATTTTATTATACACTATAGCAGAAGTGAAATGTCCTCTGTCTCTAGTAGAAGCCTCTCCTGGTGTGGAAACAGGAAACTTTAAAGTCCTAAAGTTGGATTGACTTTCTTTTCTGCATCTCCAAGTGACTTGGTGAAGACTTGGCCTGGAAAACTTCTGAAAGCATATGAAATTAGGTCAACACCTGGTGGAGATTTTTTAATATTTCTGGTCTCAAGAGAAAAAGAATATTGACACATTTTAGAATCCTAAGAAAACTTAGCATTGATTTGCATGGGAAATTTTGGAATTTGGCAGAACACTGTCTCTTCCCTCTCTCCCACCTGTCCTTCCCCCACAATTTCTTCTCTGTTCTTTCACAGAGTTTATTTACTTTATTTATTTATGTCTGTAGCATTTTGGTGAGGTCTCTCCATTTAGGTCCCTCAGTATTTGTCTAGAGTGACTTTACAGTAGTTTTAGCTAAAACCTATTCTCTATGAGTTCAGCATTTTTCATAAAATACCACCTGGGTGTTGAATTAGTATTACAGAGCAGTGAGAATTCATTGCATGAATCAGTGTGTTGTAAACATAAAAATTTGAAGAATTTCACTGCAAGTAGTGACAAGCCTGTATAGTGTTAGCTTATTGTTTATATTAATCACCAGTTGGAGAGCAGGAGGATAGTTCCACAAAATCTTGTTCTTTTAACCCAGCTAAACAAAACTTTCCATCATCTGCCTCAATGGACCAAGCTGGCTAATAACCATTACTCCTTCTGCTTTTTGTGGCTGCTTGTTTCTTTAAAAAGCATCATGTCTGAACTGACAGTGAATTTTATCTGGTTATTTTTAAAGCTCTTTACAGGTCACCAGATGTCAAAAATGACAAGAAATAAATGAAAGCTGACATTTATCGAAGTCCATTCCCATTTAATCTGCGTGTGTGCTTGTTAGTTTTATAGGATGAGAGAGTTTCATAAGCATGGATTTTAATTTGCCTTCACGGCAAAAAAGGGAAACATTTTATCTTTTTAATGAGCATTAACATACTGTACAAGGTGGCAAACTGAAGAATTATTTCTTCTTGATAGAGGTCAGTGGATTTCAGAAATTTCTTCATCTTGTAATATAAATTGTTCAGCCCAGTGCTGAGCAAAGTATTGATGCATCTTAATTAAAAATTGTGTTTCACCATCAGAATGCTTTTTCTGGGACTGAAAAGTAATTTTTGCAGATATATGCTACATGAAGACAGTAATAAAAGAAAAATTCGAAACTTTCAACATCTAAAAAATGCAAAACACAAAACATTATTTAATCCTTTATATTAATCTAAAATCTGAAATTATACCTTTTTTCATTTAGAATTTGTATGTACAAGAATGTCATCAGGATACAATACTTGGCAAGAGGAATTTATTTCTTTGATACCAGCCTGAGAACCTTAGTGGCCCAAGTCCTGGGGTCAAGCATCAATCTGACAGAAGTTATAGGTGCATAGCAGAGGCAGTGTATTGAATGATCAGGAGTAAGGAAACAACTTTTCCCTTACCAATTCCTTCCTCTATCTCGCTGCTTTATATTCTAAGGTGTTAAGGGGACAGTACTGTGCACCATTGGAGCCTATAATACACATTTACAGATGCACGGGTAGGCTGGCAACCTTCCCCTGCATCCTAGCTGAATTTTCAGCGCTTACTTGTTTGTTGTTAATCCGTTAGCTCTGTGTCTCTCCTACATGGCCACCTTCGAAGTGCCTGGTTTCTCAGTACTTTAATCCCTCTGTAAGGTCAGCACCTGCCCCTCCGTTCACAGTCAGTGAAGGCAGCTTGTGTGTCCCTTGCACATCAGCCATGTAACACGGACACCCACCTGGAAATCTCGGCAAAGTGTGCATCAGACTAGATGCTTTCGTAAATCAGCCACATGCAGACATTACTACTGGGTATTCTCCATTTCTTCAGTTCAGGAATCCTGCAAAATCGAAGGAATTTGAAATTCAGAGAAGTTTTGTCACCTTTTTTTCCCCTTCCCTTTACCACTTCCCCACCTCCTTTCCTGGTGATGTCTTTATTTGGTGAGCTGTTACTCAGAGACATCAAATTTAATAAAGGCCATTTCTCGAGACTTAACCAGAGTTACGAGAAATCATAAAGGTCTCAATGCCTTCCCAGCATTCCCTTAAGTGTGCTCATCCTGTTGAGCACTGTTGCCGAGATACAGCATGTTCCCGAGGACCTCTTGGTGTGCCACCACTGCTGGGTGTGAATGTGCTCTCACAGGCAGTGTGCAATGTAAGGCACCAGGGTTACAGTGGGGGCAGTGCCCCATCCCTGCCAGCCAGGCATCCCTCTTCCTTCTCCCTGATTTGCCCCTCAGCAGGAAGAGACACAGCCCTGGAGCCAGCATGACAGGGGCCGCAGGGATGGTGCTCTTAGCAGCTGCGTGGACCTGTGGGGCTCAAGCACCTTGCAAAACTGGAAGCTCCATCTCTTGCAATTTGAACTACTTTTGCTATTGCTTTGAGCTCCAGATCTCCTCAGTTTTAAACCTCAAGGGTTTTTTTTTCACCTGTGTACATATATCTGGGATATTTATCCCTGTCATTGATTCATGTAGTTAAATCATTGAAGGGTTATAATGCTTTTTAAAAGTATGCTGTCATGAAGTAACATTCATTGGCATGCGGTTTAAACATAAATCATAATTACTGTCTTCGATAAGAAGATAACATTGTATATGCTAATAATCCATTTAGCATGGTTTTTTTCAGTGAAAAGCCAAAGGAAATGCAACCTGGCATTCTTAAACATGTGGCTGGTCATCTGTGAGGTGCCACTGTTTATTTTGGTGTTTGTTATTTAACAATATGGGCATTTGAGGCTATAATAAAGACTTGTAAGATGGTTTTTTTGGTCATGATTATGGCTGTATTACTCATACAGGTTTAAGATGAATTAAAATGAGGAAAAAATACGCAGGAGATTTTTCCATTGTAGTTTTTTTGTCTTCATATTTTTCCAAAATTAAGTGAAAAATAGACCGTATACGTCTTCCTTGAATTTTGTGGCTTGGGTTTGGTTTTTTTAGCAGGGGGAGGCTTGTTGGCTGGCTGCTTGGTTGGTTTGAGGTTCTTTTGTAAGGCAGGGAGGAAATTGCTGCTACCATCCCTTGAGACTTACATTGATGCAGTACTGCAGTGTTCAACCACACAGGTATCCCTTAAATTCTGTACATTCTGTAGTCACAGTGTTCGTTCACTCTCTCGTTAGGAAACAGCACCAGGTATGACCTCACTCCTGTCACTGCTGTCAGCGTCCACCTCCTCAGCAGCAATGGGACCCCTGTCCCCGTGAACGGCCCCATCTACGTAACAGTGCCTCTGCCAGCAAACAGCAACCTGAAACACAATGCTCACGTTCCAGCGTGGAGGTTTGACCAAAAGTTTGGTAGGTAAATCTCATTGTGGCTCCCTAGATGGCTTTTCTTTTCTATCTAAAAGAAGAGACAATTGAGTTTTACTGATCAAATAATGTGTGGTATATATGCAAATATACTTGACTAGCACTGTGTGCCAATTTTAAACAAAAGTTTTTGTAAATGTACCATTTTTAAATTATTAATTATTTTATTTAAAAACTTGAGAGAACTGCATTTCACGCACAGACTGAGAAGAAGAGAGACATATTCACTACAGCATTGAACTGGAAGTGCGTAGGAATGGAAACTTGCCTTATCTTTGCCAGCAGCCAGCTGTCTGACCTTGGGCCCCTCTCTTGGCTCGGGCTCTGTTTCCTGCCTGCCAGATAGGAAATACAGTACTGATTTCTTTTGTAAATCACTTTGAGATTTACTAATACTGTCAGGAAAATACATGTAAATGATTTAAATAAATTTTAAAAAGGAAAAATTAATTAAATATTTTGAAAGGACAGAATGACTAATTAATAAAATCTGTAAAATGCACTCAGGTTTTTGTATTACAGGATAGTGCTTGCCATCGTGAACAGGAGTTTTCCCAGAAATATGTATTTTAGGCTCTTTTTTAAATTTATTTTCTTTATTATGTTGCTAGATGGTACGCTGTACTGGCCTTCTTTACAGCTTCGAAGTTTAAAGGACAAAAGAGTGCATAAGTCTTGTCCTGGTGATCCCCCTTCAGTTATTGCACTGTGCCTTCTGAAGTATGTACCAGGTGGTTGTTAAGAAAAAGGAGAATGGAAGGTGAGAAAGGTAGATGCTGAGAGAAAAAGGAGCCAGAAATATGGGTCTGTATCAGTCAGTGGGGGGGTTGTCCTGCAAGGCAGATGTTTTGAGCCGGTTGATGATCACACCTAGAAGTAGAGCAACGAGCATGAAAGCAACATGTTGGAGAAAGGGAGGAACAGAGAGGTGAAGGGGGAAATAATGTTTTTGCTTCCTTCCTGCCTCTGTTTGCTGAAAAAAGTGATGTATTTTCAAACAGCATGCCCATGAATCTTTTGTCAGAAGTTGCCTGTATTAGAGAGCAAAGCAGTATGATTTAGTGAAGAGTAAATTTGAATATGATATAAAGTGAAATAGTAGAAGAGGAATGCAATGAATGGATTTGGCTTTTCCCTTAACTGTGGAACTGACACTTCTCTTGTGCTGTCCTGGCAATAAGTTTCACTATTTTCTTCCTCAAATTGAATAATTCTTCTAGAAACTATTTTGTTTTCCCTTGTAAAAAAAAAGACAGGGAAGACTGAGTCATGTTTACTTTCCCCACAAGAAGCAGTCCTTCCCCAATCCTTCCTGTCAGCTGTGCTAGAGCTGCAGCCTGTCTCGTTGCCAGTTACTCACGGCAAGTAAATGGTTCTGATTTTGATTATGGAGCTTTCTCATTTGTGGCCAAATTTCCATGCCCCTCCAGTGAGGCCACAAAAACTCTCTCTTAGTATGGAATATGGTTTTCAATTTTGTATACAAAGAGCTAGTTACCTTATTGTGTGCAATATATATATTAGTATAGATCAATATGGGTTAGTTAATTAGTGTTGCAGGCTTGAGGCTCCCAGTCTTGAGACAAGTCCAGCCTTGTTTGATTCACGACAAACTACTGGAGCACTTGCGTTATTGGGAGGAGAAGGCATGAGGACTGCTAAACAAAATGCATCTTTGTCAGGCCACTTAGCTTCACAAAGCTGTGGCGAGGAAGGTATTGAAGATTATATGCTCAGGCTCCAGCTCACACTTCAGCTGAAGTAAGCATCTTTCTGTGCAACCAAAGATGTTGAACAAAGATGCATTTTAAGCCCTGACTGCAGCATGCCAGTTCTAGTAGAATTTTGGCCACATCCCAACCAATTTAAATTAGAGTAGCTTAATTTAATAAGTAGAGTAGCCACACTAGCTTTTGCAAGCTACTTTAACACCCTAAGGGCTGTCAAACTAGCCATATGCAGCATGAATGTGGTGGTATCCTGTCATTGCACATCCCTGTTGTGCTTGGACTGTGAAGGGAGATGGATGGATAATGACTGGGATGGCTCCATACTGGAGAAATCCTTAGCTGGCAGATAAGTTGTTGTAACCCACTTGCACTGCCAGATCTGTGCCTTGTCAGGATAGGACCTCTGACCTTATTATTCTGATTTTGTCTTTCATTTCAGGGCTGCTTTTTTCAGTGCTAGTTATGTCTCGGTCTCTCCTTAATAGATTTCCAGTGGCTTAAATTTTCATGCTTTTCTCTGAGCAGTGACTAATGCCACAGATAGAAAACTGTGACTGTCTTACCAGGCACTAACACAGCTCTTCTCTCTCGTGGATTAGCAGTACAGTGGACGCTTGTTCGTGCAAGCCATTGTTTTTGTTTAGAGTCCATGTGGTTGTCATCATTACTGCATGAAATATAATTTCTGCTCTAAAAAGCAGAAATACTTTTTACTTTTAGAGGATGTGGAGAAGTGACAGAAATACTACAGATATTTTAATCCTTAGTATCTCCTACGTTTTGCTGAGCTCATGATGAACTAATATGAACCCCGAGGCATCTGAGTGGAAATGCAGAGATTTTCATAGTTTCCACAAAAATGAGGCGTATTTGCATCTTATGGCAGCCAAAAATAACTAATGGCTTTTTAGGATGTTTACCATAAACAATCTGTATTTTCATGACCATGCTTTCTATCCTTGGGAGAGAAGCGGGAAAAGCAGCATAGTCTGCTTAAGGCTGAGAGTGGCTCCACTGACACTGATGAAACAAGCAGCCAGAAAAAACAGGCTGACATCAAAATAAGACAATCTGCTGCATCTATTTCATACTGTTCCAAATGAGATTTTTCATTATGAAACAAACCTACTGCCTTGTGTGCACAGCAAGCAAATTAAAGCAATAATACCATTTTGAATAGTTAATAAAATGAAGATCAGCTGTCAACGCCCTGGAGATGTTTTAAGGGTAAGCGAACACATATAACCTTGTTCTTGTGCTGGTCCATCACCGTTTCCTGCAGCATTTCTGGGTGTTGGTAATTATAAACACAGATGCATTGATATTGCACACTAAAATGCAACTTAATTGCTCCATGCTGTGGACATACCCATGTCTTGTGTTTCACACTGCTGTGGGACGGTGGTTTTATTTCACAGTACGCACTTAAAAGGTTTGATCATAGAGACAGGGATTCTGTTTTCTATAATCAGGAGTGCTCAGTGGGGTTTGGGGGCTTTTTTCCTAGCAAGTACTGTGTTGTATTTATCAAAATCTGAGGGGGCTGAAAAACGTTTTTTTCTTTATCTGTAAACAGATGGTTGGGATCATGACTTCTTCCGTGTACATTTGCCTTGATGTCAGTAGGATTTACAGCAGTATAATTAATCTCTTGATTCTTGGACACCAAATTTCTGTTCGAAACTTCTTACTAGCCTTGTCCTCTTCAGTCAGAAATACCACAGATCCTAGTAGAAATGAAACTTCTGCCTCCTGTGTCATCTCCAGCTCCCACCAGCTGGACTGAATAACACAGCACTTGCTCAGCTGTATTTTCCTCAGCCCCCATTTAAATGGTTTATGTTTTATGTTAAGGTGTCTGGTTTTCATTGGATTCAGTGAGCAAAACTGTAAGTCCAGCATTCTCCATTTTAAGTCCTCAGTTTCATTCCATGTGATATGAAGGCATTATGTTGCACCTAGACCTCTAGATCCACATCTGGACTTTAAAATATTACCAAATAGTCCAGTGTGCATAATAGGAAAATGAGATTTATTAATATGATGCGTCTGAATTAATCAACAGGAAAGTATTTTCGACACTGTTTTCAGTTGTGTGGCAATGGACTCTGGAGTGGAAGGGTTAAACCTTTGCCCTTTTGTTTGCCCTCCTTAAAATGTGTTATTTCTTGTGCACTACATGTAAATGAAGTTTAGAATACTGTGTCTCTGTTCTTCCTTCTCCCTAAACACTTGGTGTGGACCTTGGATGTGACCTTGTTGTGTTTAAATGACTGGCTTCTTTGCAGAAGAGGATGTTTCCCCAGTGCCTGAAATTTCAACCCATGTGTTCATGTAAAGTGATGGCAGAATATAAAGAAGAGTATCTTGGGGAACTCTGTAACTTTATAAAACACAGTATTTTATGTACTCTGCTGTTCTTGATTGGTGCTTTCTGACTGCATTTAATGCCATAATAGATTTCTAAATGCATTTTAAAGTCTGGTACTTGTTTTTCTGAGTGATGTTCTGCTGTCAGTGGTAAAATTTGTATTGATTTTTGTAGAACCAGAATTTCCAGATGTTCCTTCCTCAGCAAAATCAAGATAATGTTTTCTGTGCTCAAAAGAAGTCACGTGGATATACTTACGTGTAAGCAGTATTGGTGCCTACTTAAACTGGACTGCAGTTTCACAGAGGTGAAATTATGCTTGTTTTTTGTTCATAGTGTTTATAGGGAGAGAGCGACAGCTACTGTCAGGCAGAAAATGTAAGCAGATTACTGTACATTTACCTGTCTAGTTCTCTGTGCATTGTTTGCAAATAAGATGGCTTATAAAAGTCTCAAATTTAAGCTTCCCATATAGTAGCAGTGATAATCCACTCAAAGAAAATATTGTCTTATAGTTTAAAAATAAAACGTGTTTCTTTTTGTTGTGAATTTGATTAATTTTTGATTGCCACCACGTTCATAACCCTGTGTGACTGACAGAAAATAATCATTTAACAGAAACGTTCCCAGTCTGTCACTTGATCTGACACTGAGTGTGAGTGTGTGCCTCTGACCTAGGAGAGATGGTTCTGCATTTGGGCTGCATGCAGCTGCACGCATGGCCTGGGACTTCATGCGCTTCTCCATGAAGTGCATTTTCTATGCATGAGAAATGGACGTACTCAGGAAATCACATTCCTTACCCCCAGAAGTTTGAGCTTAGTGTAATCATATCCGGAACACGTGGTTCTAGACGAGATTCAGTGGTGATATGGAGATTGGTTTGCAAAGGTGAAAACCACAAAAGTTCAAGTTTAAGCTATTTCTGTAGTTTAAAATTTCCTTGACTATTTGATTTTGACTTCCTTTTTAATCTCAGCTGGAAAGCTTAAATTATTCTTAAAGATTAAATACACTAAGGAATACGGGTTCTTAACTAACTGCTCTCAAAGAATTTCATATTTTATGTGTTGCCATAGAAATGGCAGATACCAAGCCCAGCTTCTTACCATGTAAAATGTCTACATAATAGGTGCAGATACAATTTTAGAGTATTAGACAGACCTCAGCATAGAAAGGAAAAGAAGCTCTTCCTCTCATGCTTCACAGTGTAGTTCACTGAGGTATGTTCTCACTATTATGATCCCTCTGGAGAGGATCATAGGAGACAGTTGTGCTTATTTATTAATGTGTGTTTTCAAAATGGATGTTGTGGCTTACTCATATGAAAGTGAATGAATGGATTATTTAATCCTCTGCCCACCTCGTACACCATCTGAGCTGCAGTTACAGCAAAGTGGATGAGGTATGGCATGATGGTGGTGCTTAAGGGGACACTGAAGGAATCAGGTTGGTGCCAAAGTGTAGTGATCTTTGTGCAAATAATCTACTAACATGTAGTCAAGGAAAGAAAACTGGCTTCTGGGAGCAGGTTTTAATAATGTAGTATCATGTAGATGGCCCTGTAGCTCCACCTAGAGAAGCCATGGCAGGAGAAGGTGGGAAGAGGCAGGCATCAAAACTTCAGAAGTGGAGAAAAGACCTTTGTGCTTGTGCAGCTACCTGAGTTGAAGACGACCTGGAGATGGGTGGGAATCCAGGCAGGAGTGGGAAGTTCCTGGATGGGGCTGGAAGAGACTGAGGAGGACCTGGGAATTCCTTCCTCTTCGGCTTTGCAATGTTAGATCAAATCCCAGTGTGCCTCTGCTTCCACTTCCAGTTTGAAAAATAGAAACAGAATGTGAGTGTGATGTGAGGCTGAAGGAAGGGAAAGGTGTGCAGTGTTTTGTGCATGTGTTTTTATTTATTACTTGTTCTAATAATTTTGTCAGTAACTGACTGAATATGATCAATTCTAAAGGCAGTATCTTTCACGTATACCGGTAACTAGGGATGGTGGTCCAGCAGGCATAACTAAGCTTTTCCTTTTGAAATACAATTATTAACCAGTAATTATGTATCAAAGTCATTTTCTTTAATAAGTCCCTTCTGTTCTGGCGTCTTGGAAGGAAATACTGAGGGGACCAAAGCAATGCAAGCAGTTCTGTGTACAATGTGCCCTGCCTTCTGCCCAGATATAATTAAGATTATTAAATAATGAAAACTGGTGTGTTCTTTTGTTAAACACTTGACAAGTGATTTAAGGGGGCAAATGAGAAGAGATGGAAAAACCCACAGAGCTTCTCAGACACAAACAATAAATTGAACCCTTAGATTTCCTTTCCAAAATCTTCAAGGTATGATGGTAAGAGCATTCCACTTTTAGTTCATGAAATAATGGAGGTCCTGCTAGAAAAGGAGCAGGATTTAGGCCCGGAAGAGTTGTGTAACAAATTCTGTAAGAGCGGAAGAATAATGAGTCTGTGGGCTCTCAGAGCAGGGATGTTTATTTTTTGATGTTGCCTAGCAACCCTGAAAACAAAATTGTAATATTAACCTAAATACTATGAAGTTTTAAACCCATGTGTATTGGGAGGAAGGTGAGGAGGAGAGTAAGCTCCACCAGTATTCAGGAAGGAATTTTCAACTTCAATTTCAAGCTTTTAGCTTTTTAGAAAATGCACAAAAGTAAAACCAAAAATCCCACCCTGTCTAGTAAAACTTCCCCTCATGATGCAGATTAGAGGTGATTTTCAGTTGGAAGAAGAAAACTGATAAGCAGCTTTCAAATGGTAGGATGAAAAGCTACAATTTATGTATGTCATAACGTGCTTTAGGAAGTTATTTTCACAAACTTGCCCTTGATTAACTCTTCATAATACTGCTGCTATTTGCAGTGTCTAAATCAATTACTTCTAGAAGCACTGTTAGTATGTTTTGAATATCCTTTGCTGTCCTACACTGTCTGATAACAACCTGCCTCATTCCTTTTGACACATATATCTCTGTTTAACCATGAATCTCTGCCTAACCAGGCCAATCTTACAAGACATCGTAGACAGCACAAAAGAGATCCGTGCTGAAAGAAAAGCACTTCTCATTAAGGAATATTTATTTAAAACATCTATGCTATTAAGCAGTATGGTTAGAAGTACCTTTCTTTTCTTTCCAAAGCTCTTTTGTCTAGGGAAGATAATCTTGTGAATAAAAATAAATTCGTATAATGGGATTATGTTTAATTTGCTCGCTGGCTAATTAAATCCTCTTATTTGTCAAACCTATTGGATGGAAATAATTCATGCTGTAAATAACACAGTTTTGGTTCCCTGCTTGAGTGGGATTGGATGATCCTATTGCCAGTTAAAAGAAACAAAATGAAAAGTAAACAGTATTTGATCAGTGGAAGAATTTTCTACCAAAAGCTCACATGTAAAATTAATTTATGGAAATAAACCACCATAGCTACCATATATTTAAACACACGCAATATTTAGGCTTTATGACTGCCCTTGGGGGAAGCTGCTGGCTGCAGCACACTCCTCTGACAGTCATTTACCAGAACTATTTTGGTCAGTGATAGAAAGAACACACAATCAAAGTCAGCAGAAGTCCCTGTAGCAGTGGTGATCTGGAAGGCTCTGAAATGGTCAGCTTGGGAAGTTAAACCTGAGGCAAGCAGCATTATACATCCTTCCAGAGAGCCAAACGCTGTGCTGGGGTGCCAGCGAGCAAACTCCCCTTGCAGCCAGATCACAAGAGGGGAGGTTGTCTTCCTTCTTCGTGGCTGTAGCAAGAGTCCCACACATCTCTCCCTAGAGCAGATGGTGGTATGGGGCACTCCTACCTCACCTAGGCGAGTGGGAAGTTTGCCATTTGCTTGAAGTGGAGCAGCATGGGATTGTCAGCATGCACAGTCTCATGTGGAAGCCAAAGGGTTATACCATTCCCTGGATTTCTCTACAGATCAATTTAAATAATAAAGTCTAGCTTTAAAATGTGGAAGCAGTGTCTTACTCAGAGGTGTCATGTATCTAGACAGTGGAAGCAGATCAATTCATGCTGCCTGGTTCCAGCAAGCTGTCAGATCGAATAGCTGATGTCTTTGAAGACACCAGCATGTCTCTTTTCTGGGCAAACCAGCCATACCTACAGTGACCTGATTGTGCAGGGAGATAGTCTAGAATAGCTGTTCTTCAGTGGCTTCTCTGCAATAGCTGCCCATCTGGGCACTCTCCTTGCTGAAAGTGCCATTATTCAGTCTGATTCAGAAGTAAACCAAATTAAATTACAAAAAGGTGTTGTTTGATGCTGAATGTGTCTTGAAACAGGGATTTCATGTGCAAACCTTTTGCTGTTAGATTTGCTCATGATAACCCCTCTCTAACCCCTACTGGCAAGTCCTAAAAGCTGCCTAAGATAAATAAATGTGTTCATCACAATCAAAGTTACTGCAAAGTATTAAGAGGCTTCTCTCTAGCAGAATTTATTTCTCCTGCTCTGCTGAAGTCTTGAACTTCTCTGATATTTTTGCAGTCAGATGGGTGTCGGCTTTCTTTACCTGATCGTTTTTTGATTTGTGTATCTTTAAAGTACTGTCTTTTTTATATTCTTTGCTGTGTTCTCTTACCTTGCTTTTGATTTCCATATATGAAAGTGATGGCTAGATGCTTCATAAGCTTTTTAAGAAAGAAGGAAGAATAAATTTGTTAAATTACATCATTTATTCCAAAAAATCAGTAACAGGCAGTATAATTTTGGTGAGAAAAGCGTTAAAGTCTAGGTTCTCCCCGTGCTGTTAGTGTGAGCCAGGAGACTGCTCCCCTGACTTGAATCTTGGATCAGTGTGTTGGCTCCACTGAGCAGTAAGAGAGGAAAAAGAAGAAGAGAAATGTAAAAATGATCTATAAGCAAGAATGTCTCTATATATAGAAATTTTCCATGAAGCACCAGACAGTCTTTAAGAATTAATGGTGAATTGGCCCAAATCATGCAGTGCTTACAAACTATACTGAGCTTGCTGTTTCTGCTCCAAAGAGGCATTGACAAGTTTTCTTTGGAACTACACAGTCTTGAACAAAAATGATCACTTCCATTACATCCAGCTCTTTTTACCGGTTTGGGGTTTTTTTAATAATCCTGTATTGCTTGTTACTTAACAATTATTAAAAACCAAGAATAAATATTAGTAAGCAGTGAAGCTCATTGATTTTGCTGACTTGGGGGGGGGGGGAAGAAGTAGATGTTACAGGATATTCGGAGAATAACAAATTAAATTAAATTATTAGAACACAGCATAGAGAGGTAAGACCTCTCTTCTCTTCTAAATCCTGCTGCTTAGTTCTGCAGTTGTAATCCTGACAACACAGAAAGAATGAATGCTGCTTGCTCTTCTTCCATTTGCAGGCTACTGCATAGGAACAGATAGAAAAATGGACAAAGTTCTTTACTCACCGCCGCAGTCTCCTCCTTTGCTTACAGCAGCAAGTATGTGAGGACACAGAGGGTAATTAGCTTCACTTTTACAACAGGAAAACATCTTGTTTTCCACTCCAAGGAGGAATCTGAGGCAGGATAGGGAATTCATTCTCGAGGCTGCACAGCAATGAACTCTTGGTCACGTCAGGCAGTGTGAAATGGTAGGAGCACAGCCAGTCTGCAGTTGGGTTTTGCTCAATAGAAGGTCCAACATTAGTCATTACAGCAAGGCATTGCGTGTAAGGAGCTACAAGAACACTGCTTGTTTAATGATACTTGAAAAGCGACCAGGAAATTAGAACCTAGAAAGGATGAAATATGAGAGAGACCTGGAAATGCTGATGGATTTGCAGAATACTGGAGGTATGTCAGTTCCTTCCAGTAACTAGGTTGGCTTTCAGCTATTTGATCACAAAAGAAGCAATACAGGACTTTGTGTTTCAGCTGTTTCCACTCAAACCTGTTTTGTTGCTGCTGTTCTGAAGGATGGAGTTCTTTACTTTCTTCATCCCACAATGTGGGAGGATGCTCTGTTTTATTAGTGGACTATTGATAAGAGATGGTGAAAGTGTAAGAGGCAAATTTAGCACCAAAGTTTTGGATGATTAAAGTATTAAAAAAGGGCTGACAATGCGATTGTGTATTCATGGTTCACAGGAACCCACACTTGGTGTCATCCTGATGAAGGAACTTGGGACAGTGCCATTTAAAAAGTAACTATTTTCTGTCATAATACACCAATTTGTACGGTATGGTCAACAAAAGCTGCATCACTTCTGTTTAAAGATGACCAGTATTGGATATATCTCCCATGCATTTGAAATTCTTAACTATCCCTAACAGAGGGAGGGAATTACATTTTTCCTTAGTTTATACAGACCAGCACATTTCCTGGAGTATGTGCAGTGGTTAGCAAGAACGGGTGAACTAAGTGAGCAGCAGACAAGTGTGAAACCTGACTGAGTCTTGTGCAGTAGACTCTTGTTTGCTTCCATTGCAAATAAGGGATTCCTGTTGCTAAAATATGAGCAATCTGAGCTGCTGCTCGTTTGGCAGGACAGCAGCAGAGCTCTGCTCGCAGCGATAAGCCTGCAGCCTCTCTGAGCTTCTTGATCGCTGCATTATGCAGAGTATTACTGAGCAAGAGGCTTTTCGGGAGGCAGCGGTAGGACTGCGTCCTTTGGCATGCAGCATCGTGGAAAAGGCATGCTGGACACAAGTTCCCCCTAGTGAGGGAATCGGTAATAGCTTCTGCTCGAGGAGGCAGCTGTAGAAATAGACACTGATGATAGTCAGCTTTGCTAAATTCCATACGAATGCGTTCTGCTTGTGTGTGAATTTAAAGGGCTTAGAGATGGTAACAAAAGTATGGGAAACATGATGTATTCATCACCCAGGTCCTTCCGTTTTTTTTTAATCAGCACTTTATATCTCTCTTAAAGTTTTATTTGACATTGTTGTGTGTTTGAATAGTTGGTGCATATTCTCATCATCCAAATCTTGCAGAAAAAGAAAAATTACAAGGTTCAAGGTTATAGAATTTTTTACCAAATGGCATTTTAGAGACAAGGTAAAAGCAATTTGTGACCCTAAGGACTATTTTTCACATTCAGGGCTATTAGTATGACATCTTCCCTGAAAGTGCATGGATAGAGACTCTGAAGGGTTAGTGGCCATATTAGTGGAGAAAAAGAAATCTACTTTTCCTAGTTTTTCCGGAAACTTCATACATAACTGTGGACAATTCCATTCTATTTTTCCTGAAAATGTTTCCCTAAGAGGGGCAAGTCAGTGGCTACATCAAGGTGTTCTGCTGCAACAATTATGGATGCCACATATGCAAATCTGTGTACACAGATTTTGGTCCTTTTAGTACTGTAAATAAAAATTACTTGTGTGACTTTCTTTATGAAATAACAGATTATTGCTACCATCTACAGACTGGAAACGATACTTGGAAAACTGATAATTACATCAGCAATTCCTTTTCCCTGTTGCCCACAAATTCAGTCTGGTTGCAAATACAGTTGATATCTGGCAGTAGTAGTCACCTCGATCAAGAAATCCTCTCAACCATGTATTTTTCTAAACCTTGCACTGTATTCAGATGGGTTTATTATTAGCCTAAGACATTGGTCTTACATAGGAAAAATCAGTAGTAGGGAGGAAATAAATACTCAGAAAAGCCATTCTTATGTGTAGAGGGTTTGCACAGATGGATAATCTAAAGAACACAGAAGAAATCAGGATCTTGGATGTATTATAAAAACAACAAACCCAGCCCCAGCACCTCTTCTGTGTGTTCTGTACTTACTGCTGAGTGTTCAGATGACTGTCATCCAAAATGCTCTTGCTTAGTCCTGAGTGACATCTGATGAAGAGCACCATTTCGGGAATTACAAGCAGGAGACTTATTTAAAGGAAGGGGAATCACATGTACATGGTGCAGCTTGCCTTTCAAGTGAGCATTTGAAGCTGAGTAAGGGAAATACAGCTTTCTTCCCCCTTCTGCACAGAAATAGAGAACTGCACTACAGAAATGCAGAGGGGTTTATCCCTTCTCTGTACACAGATCAGCATTCTGGTAGTGGCCACCAAAATATGTGAAGAACCTCCTTAAGGAGGCCATGCCCTCTATTATGGCACCAGGGATGGCCTCTCAGTGGTTGCTCTCCAAGTCGAGGCCAGCAACTCCGTGTTTCATTCAAAGAGGATGAATACAGGAACAGTCTGCAAGCCATTCTGGGCATTTGTTACATCAGAAACTAAGGTGATTTTTTTCTCCTACAGCCCCAGAATCAGAGGTCTTAATGAATAACAAAAAGGCATTCAGCTGGTTCAGTTGTAAAGGTTTTCATAACCCAAGTCTTGGATAAAATTAATCTTCAGGAAGTAGAACAGCTCTCAACTAGTGCAGATTGTCAATCTGGACTTCTCAAGGGTTACGTGAACTTAAACGCATTGCTTTAAAATTGTTAGTCTTATTTTGAAATTATCATTTCATAATTCGAAAAAAAGTCTATTTTGTTTCCTTTGACAAACATGTTTTAAAAAACTCATCATCTGTTACCAAACAGTTTTCCTGTGGGTATTACACAGATTCTGAATGATTATTGAAGCTAATCAAAGTGATGGTGCAATGTAATTCTAGTCACTGACAGTAACATTCATAAACTTGCTTTCTGTATAGGAAAACTATTTTGAGGAAACATTTTCCTCTGTCTTCTAGAAGTTGACAGCCAGGGCTGGTAGAAAAGTGATGTGTAGAACTCACATGTGGTCTGAGAGATGTGATGTCTCTTGAACTACATTTTTTTAGTGGGCTGTCTACATATAATCAGCTTCAGGAATATCCTTCTTCAAAAACAGGGGAATCTAATATGACAATAAATGTTTTCTTTTAACAGGTTTTGAAAATTTACTAGTTTTATTTAATCTTAAAGGTTTTGAGTTTGAGGTTTTTTTGCTTCTGAGAAAGCCAAGGGGATGACTGCTTGTGGGAGTTCTCAAATGCCAGTGACCAGAAGGCACAACTTCCCACTTCACAGCAATGCACACAATCCCTACTGCACATTGATAGGCTTTGTTACTCCTTGATTTTCCTCGTTTGCCGAAGAATGTGTGAATGTAACATCCTCCTACAACTTTTACATTTACAGGGACATGGCTGAAGAGTAGTTTGGGCATTGTACAACAAGAAGGAAATCAGTTGACTTGGACTTACATTGCACCTCAGCTGGGCTACTGGGTTGCAGCTATGTCACCTACTGTCCCAGGTAAGAATTGGATTTTATTGATATTTGCAGCATTGGGTAATTATTTATTCATATATAATGTTTATATTTTTCAGACTGACCTCATCTGAGATGCCACAGCTTGATCAATAATGGATTATTAGAAAACAGAAATCTGAAAGTAAAGGGCTAAAATCTTTTCAGGATTGTGTGGTGCTCGAAATACCTGCATCATTTCAATGGGGAACTTTTTAAAGTGTTCCTGCTTTGATGCATTTGTGTCACCACTGCCTGGTAGAGCCATTGCTAGAAAATGAGGGGAGTCATAGTATCAATGTGTTGGTGTTCCAGCAGGTAGAAAAACAGGTGCTGTGAAGTTTCTGTACAGAAACTCAGAGATATGGATTCACCTAAAACCAGCATTATCCTGGGTTAGATAGACACTTACTAATGGATGGATGGATGGATTGATTGATTGACACTTGTTTCCTTTTGCACTGAAGATGCCCATTTTGCCCTGAGTTATGCTTTGCATCATCTTGGTGAGTGATTAATTTACACTGTAAATAACTTAGCTTAGAAGTTCTAGGAGGTGTATTAGAGTGGCATTGGTACAGAGGTGACTGGTTGCCATCTGCAAACCTCTTGGCATCATGGTAGAAAATGGCTTTGAATTAGGCATTAATCACATGTGCTTCTGTGTCTTTGGAGATTATTAATGCTGCAACTTCTGCTTCCTTTTTTTCTGCCTGTGGCTGCTTCAGATTTCTTGGTATTAGTTCTTCAGCCACCAATAATCTGAGATACCTCTGTGTATAAAAGAGCCAATCAATCAATCAATCAAAAAAAAACCAACCCAGAACTCCTTACAGATTTTCTATATTAGGTTTTCCAGCTGAAAACCTAATCCAGTAGAAATGAAAACACGCTTGCCTTGGCTGTGCAAGCTCAATAAACTATATATAAGCAACAAAACAAACTCTTACATGAGGACAGGTTGTAAAGTCTACTCATACATATCATGAAGTTGTTTCATAATACGCAAGCTTTTTATTTGAGGTTCTATTAAATGATAGATATTAAATGCTGGGATATTCAGCTGATTCATTGCTGAACAGACTTTAGAGGCAGGTGCAGATCTGAATAAGCTATCATATTAAATTTAATGGAATTTTACAAAATAGTTGTACTTGAAGAAAAAGCAACTGCTCTGAGCCAAACATTTCCCAGTACAGCTCTGTCCCCAGTTGCAAGGAAGTTACACTAGTCATGAAATTGTGCTTGTAACTCTGAGGTTACAGGGCCTGTAACTCTTAACAGGAGAAGGCATATTTGTCCTTGTGATTTAATTTGTAGGGCAGAGTTTCTACTTGTATTTTACTTTTCCTTCCCTCTAGGGCTAGATGCGAGTTCCTAAAACTTTGTTGCAATGGGAACAACATTTTCATGAAAAATGCAAGTGATTTATGTTGTCTTCTTTTTGCTTCATGTCCTGAAGCAACAGTAACAATCAATTATGTAAAGGTAGTGGTGGGACACAATGTATAAATATTTAGATTTCCCAAATGCAATATAATTTATGTTACTTTTAATGAGTTAATGTATTTTTGCATATTTTATCTCCTAATTGAATCTATTTGATTTCTTATCTCAAAAATGGACAAAAATTAGTTTTGTTTTCTAGCAGTGGCTCTACAGACCACTGAAGATCTACAGATGAGGTTTTGCAAACCTTATGACCTAGAAACTCTAAGTTGGCCAAGTTTGCTGTCCTTCACAGTACATGCATGTTAGTCTGCCAGCTGGTGCTGTACCTCCTTGCCTGCACATGAAAATTTGAGTCTTTATTTCAAAATTATCGTAAGGATTTTTACAAACCAACAGGGTCACACGTGCATAATTGTGAACAGATGTTGTCCACATGTGTGCATTCCTTTGTGTGTTAGAACATTTACTAAGCATTATTTAAACCTGGAGTTACAACTCTGTTTCACTAGTGGCCTGTTTTTTAAAGCTACTGAAGACCTGCTTGGCTTGGCTTGATCTAGACTTCAGAGCACCAACACATCTTCTAGCGAATCCTGTACTGCAGTGTCTGTACTGTTCGGTGTGAAGTGCCACAGATGTTAAAGAGCAGTTGTTGCCCACCCTGTTGCTTCATGCATTACAGTGCTGGGAGATGCTGGGATGGATTTTCTCCAGTAGTGAGAGCTTTGGCACATGGTGTCAGCATTAGGACCTGGAAGGCAGCATTCACTGATGCATGCTCCCACTGAAACTAACTGCTTTTCCACAGAATGAGCTAGTTGGACTTGCAGTCATGAAAACCAGCACGTTTTCTCCACAACTTGCTCCCTTCTCCAGAGATGGTCTGCTCAGAAGGCACCAGGGCTATGAGCAGCAGTGTTGCTTAGCACTCTGATAATAAGGGAAGGTGTCCCTCTCCTTGTTTGACTGTTGTTCCTCTTCCTGTTTGCAAGTTCTTACAGGTCTAAATTCTCTTTTCTGGCCTTCCAGGTCCCGTTGTAACACACGACATTACCAGCTATCACACAATGTTTCTTTTGGCAATTTTAGGAGGGATGGCTCTCATACTTCTAGTCTTGCTGTGTCTGCTTTTGTATTATTGCAGGTAAGATTCACCATCCTGGTTCCTTAGTTCATGTTGAAAATATAAGCTTTTTTGTACTTAAGAAATTAAAAACTTTTGTATTGAAACATTTTTACTTTGGGGGGAAAAAAAGGCAAGTAAACACTTGAAAAAGAAAGAAACAGTGAGATCAAATTTCCTGTGTTCCTGGTTACATGCAGCATATAAATCCCTGCCTTTGGTAAGATGGTAGTTGAGTGAATCACGCACATCTGTACCTGTGTTCTCCATGTAACTTCCTGTCAAACATGGGCATAGGTTAAAGATCTCTTGTCATTGTACCTGTTATGCATTTGCAAATGATCTTTCTATTGGCGTTGTATTAAAATGAATGTTAAACTTTTATCAGCAAGTGCCTACTAATGAGTGATTTTGTATTTGCCTTTGCCAGACATTTACTCCAATTTGTAATTGGTACTTGTGATATTTCCCAATTGACATTAGTTATTCTTTAGTTTTATCTTCACTGCTGGGATAAGCTTTTAATTTTTACATTATGCAATAAAAGCTGAATTCCCCTAATACTAATCACTGCTTAAAAATCTTCTGTTAAGACACACTTGCTTCTCTTGTTTTTGTGTACAACAGTCATAAATGTATAACTTCTTTTGTTACTGGCTTTTGTAGAAGAAAATGTCTAAGACCACGTCAACATCATAAGAAACTGCAACTTTCGACAGCACTGGACACTTCTAAGAAGGATCAAGCAACCTCAATGTCCCATATAAATTTAATATTTTCACGTCGTGAGTCAGAATTTCCAGGTGGATTGTCTGTTGCTAGCAATGGACATGCTGAAAACTCAGGGGCAAAGGAATTAATCAGTGCTGTCCACATGGAGATGGTATCACCTACTGGGGAAGCAGATATGCATACACCTATGCTCAAACACTCCTTCAGTACTTCCCAGGAGTTTAGCTCCCGAGAGGAGCTGCTCTCTGACAAGGAGAAAGACAAGAGCAGAATTTCCTTGGATGACCTGACTCCCAGTGGGTCTCTAAGAAAAGACTACCACAAATCAGCAGATAGTTTTCCTCTAAAGACAAGAAAGTCTACAGAAACAGCTGAAGGCTATGAGTCCCCTATCAAAGATGAGTATAGGAGAAGTTACAATGCTATGCTCTCTCAGCCGTTATTTGAAAAGCAAGAGAGAGAAACTCAAGTATCTATGAACCATATTGCTACTGGAAGTAAATATAATATTCAGGAACAAATATACCCCACACCTTCAGCCCCTGAAAAAGAGCTGCTGGACTGCAGACCTACTGATTGTATGATGTCTCGTTCAGTTGATCACCTTGAAAGACCTACATCTTTCCCTCGACCAGGTCAGCTAATCTGCTGCAATTCTGTTGACCAAGTCAATGACAGTGTTTACAGAAAGGTTTTGCCTGCACTGGTCATCCCAGGTCATTACATGAAGCTGCCTGGAGAACACCCTTTCGTTAGCCAGCCCCTGGTTGTCCCAGCTGACCAGCAGATTGATATAGAAAGACTTCAGGCTGAGCTTCCTAACCCTCACGCACGGCTTTTTCCACACCCCGCCCAGCAGCTGCAGCCCCAGCAGTTGGCATCCCAAGCAATATCTCAGCAACATTTGCAAGATGCAGGTGCAGCTGAGTGGAGTCAGCAAAATGCTTCCATGTCTGAATCTATTTCCATTCCTGCCTCTCTTAACGATGCATCCCTGGCTCAAATGAATAGCGAAGTGCAGCTTCTTACAGAAAAGGCTTTGATGGAATTAGGAGGTGGAAAGCCATTGCCTCATCCTCGAGCGTGGTTTGTTTCTCTAGATGGGCGTTCAAACGCTCACGTTAGACATTCATACATTGATCTCCAAAGAGCTGGTAGGAATGGGAGTAACGATGCCAGTTTGGACTCTGGTGTTGACATGAATGAACCGAAATCTGCCCGAAAGGGAAGAGGAGATCATCTGTCTGCACCACAGAGTCACCCCCCAGTGCAGGAGCACCAGCAGAGAGAGCGGAAGGTTTCAGATAGCACAGCTTACACACAGCTTGTGTACTTGGATGATATGGACCAAAGTGGCAGCGAGTGTGGAACAGCAGTTTGTAGCCCTGAGGACAATGCTCTCCGATGCCTCCTAGAAGGCACCAGTAAGAGAAGTGGTGTGCAGCTGCCCAGCCTGCAGGAGGAAACCAGAACTGTGGATACCAAACCAGAGCCATTAACTAGTCCTGAACATGGAACATCTGTTCAAGATGATGATGATGAAGATGAAGAGGATGAGGAAGATGACCAAGGTGAAGATAAGAAGAGTCCTTGGCAGAAACGAGAGGAAAGACCACTAATGACTTTCAATCTAAAGTGAGCTATTGTGAAAATCCACCATTCAGTGGAGTATAAAATTGCCAAATATCCTTTCTGTGGAAGTGCTTGATATTTTTTTTTCTTTTTTTCTTCTTCTTTTTTTTTTATGTTGTGGAGAGAAAAGAGAAAAACAAACTGTGGTGAGCAACATTTGAAAGAACTTAAATGCATTACTGTGTAAATGTTAGAAAAGAATTAAAATCATTCCTCTGATTTAACAGCTGCCTCCAGTGAGATAGCTGAACAAAGAGTGTGATTGTTATTCCATATACTTGATATTGGTCATCCAGGATGTTGAAAATACTGACAAATTGTTTTGGTTGGTTTATGACCTCAATCTCCTTATGAATGGGAGTTGGTAAAGCTTTTGTTTTGTAGGCCAATTTTATGTTGATAATGCTACTGAAAGTATCTTAAAAACAGGAGTTTGACACATGGTGTCCAAAATTGTGCATTATCTCAATGAAAGGCTATGCATTGCTGCTTTTAGTAATATTTTGCTTATACTATGCTTTTCTTAATTTTACAAGTTGGTTGTAAACATTTTATGTCCTTTATTATAAACTACTCAGCAATTTATTTTAATGTACAACTGCAGGAAACTTGAGTAGCATCCCTTAGCATTGAAGCCTTTTTATGAAACCAAACTGAACTTTATGTCAACTAAGATTCCTCCAATTCTGGTCCCATTTTCTCAAAGTGCCTTTTTTACAGTAACAATGAACAGTCCCTTCTTTTGCTAAGTCCTTTTAATTGACCCCATTTGAGATTTTATAAACTTCTGAACTTCTACCTTTTATTTTAAGCTGCATGCCAAGAGTCCCATTTTGTGCTGAGCATTTCTCATTTCAATACAGTGTATTCTGTAGCTATCATGTATATTGTGGATTCTGTTTAGCCAGGATAGACTTAGAAGACATTTTAAAGGGCCCAGAGTAGCCAAGAAGATAGTTTCATTGACTGTATATATTGTTAGTTTCCTCTGGAATCACATGAGCTAATCATGCTCATATAAAATGGACTATTGACCGAGCAAGTGGACTGAATGTGTCTAGAAAAATTTGGGGGAAAAATAAATGTACTATCCAAAAGTGCCAGAATTACTCTTCTGTGCTTTTTCCATACAGAGCTGCTTGGTTATCCAAAAATTATAATTGAAAATAAACTGCAAAAAGTATCTTTGTGGATTTTTTCCTCTGTTAGTAGGTATCACATTATTTTCTGTTATTTAAAAAGAAAAATACTTTGGTTTCACTTTTCCTGTGCATATTTATCTCACGTGACTTACTTCCTTTTGCAGTTCTCATGAACTTAAGTCAATACTGAAATTTAGGCCCCTTTTCAGAAAAGCATCCTCTGTATCTTGATAAATACGTAATTATTTGGTTAAGTATCACTGAAGACTTTGGAAATGAAATCCTAGTATCACCAAAATTCCCTGTGGGGTCACACTTCTCATGGGCCAGTTTTCTTCCTGGGATTTCTGTGGGCACTCACACTTACTGCACTCTTCTCACTTTTTCATGAATTGGGTTCAAAGAGGAGGAAGTATGTGACTTCCAGTCTTGTGGAATCCCTTGTATACATTCAGTTTATCATGTTTCATTCAGTTATTTTTTTGCAGATAAGCAGCAGTCACACTTACTAAAGTTAATTATTAAGTCATCTCTGAAGTGATTTAAGTGCTATATAGTTTGTATTTAATTTTTAATAATAAGTCTCAACTCACATTCATTGCTTTATTTTCAGTAAATTTCAAGGTTTTCATAGGAAGTGAGTCTTGTCATTTCCATCTTACTGTTTGTCTTACCTGGGAACCTGATCTCTAGCAAGGAGTTGAATCCTGATTTCCTAGTTCCCAGGCCAATGCTCATTTCCATCCACAAATCCAGATCACCTTTTGTTTTGATTCATGTTTGAAAGTGGTATATGTTGTAAAAGGAATCTAAAATATTGTGGAGTGCATTGCATATTGAAATCACCATATTAGCAGTAAATTATGTTTTACTCATTGTGTATGTGCCAGGTCCTGTCCTGTTCTGTTTAGGAATTTTGTACTGACCACCTGTGAACTGGTTTTGGCCTCTGGGTTACTTACTGTCAGTTTGTGCAAGGTCACTGAACAGAAAAATACTACTTTAAAGGAATAGTATTTATCAGATGTCAGTAAGTGCTGGTATTACAGTGTCACTTATTAATCAGAATGCTGCATAAGTAAACATTCTGAATAAAATTTCCGCATACTAGAATTATTGTGCTATTTAATTTCAAGTTTTCTGTTGTCTTAAATCTGTCATTTTTAATTACATTCTTCTTTTCACATTCCTTTGCAAAGTTTCCATCGTTACTATCTTGTAAAGTGAGATTGTTGCTATTAAATTGCAGTGGTTTGTTTCTTTAATTGTGTTGGTTTTATGTTCAAAACACTTCTTTTTATGATTTGATGATTTGTGGTCCTAATACAGCAAATATACTTGAACAAACACAATGTGGGTATGTTGCAAATCTTCTTTAAAATGGCATTTTTTAATTAGTGTGATAATGCAGTTTTGCAAAATACATAGTTTATGAAATGTATTTCTCTATATCCAACACACCTGGGCCATATGCTAAATGGAACTGGAACAGAGTTAACACAGATCAGGTAACAGGTTGAGATTTACAGTATGCTGTGCCCAATATAAAAGTCCAGTGGTAAGTTTCATGTTTTAATTTTCAGAAACTTACTGAGGAAGATATGTCAGTAAAATACAAAGAAATTTTCTTGTATATTGCAGTTGCACAGTGAAGCAAGTAGCAATAAAGCTTATAAAACACAGAGAACAAAGTATAACTTGAATAAGTCTTGGCATCAGCAGCTCCAAGTCCATGTAGAAGATAACCTAGAAAATCAGTTGTTTTCTTGTTTTGTGATGGCAGATATTAGTAGGGAAAAATTGCAAAAGTTTGTCATGACAAAGCTTACAAAAATAATGAAAATATGTTTGTCTTAAAAAAATACTAGAAACAAATCTTCCAAGTTCAGGTCCATTTATATCACAGGCTTTCTGAAATGCTAGCACTGTTGGGAGTTAATTCACTCATTAAGAGTCCATTCACTTCATGGTTGTTCCCCAGCTCCCACTTTGTTCCTGCTCAAATACTTGCTTCTCAAAGCTTATTAAACTATCTGTAAAGTACCTTGACTTAATGTGATAATGACCTTTTATTATTTGATTAAGTGCTTTGTCAGGGTACCAGCATGCTAAACCCTCTGCAAATACAGGGACAAAAACTGGTTACTGCCTCAGAGCATTTGCAATCTAACATGTTACACAAATTATACAAATTGTGGTACTGATCTAAGATGAACAGATTACTAAGGAAGGCCCAGCATTTGGAAATTGCTCATGATGCTTTTCTTTGTTACTGGGAGGACTGAGTAGCTTTAGTAATTAAGCACTCTTGAAATAACTTGGCAGTGTTTTCATTTTTCTGCCCTTCATTCTATCCATGAATGCTCTAGGGGACCAATTTTATTTCACTATTCTAAACCAATATGTTTGAAATTGGTGAGAAATCCAATGTCCTATGTAGGGCTTAGCCTATAGAACAGTACAGGTATAAATGAGCAAGTGTTGGATTAGATATTTACTCTTACTCTAGGAAGGTCCATAGTGAACCAAAAAGGCTTTTTTTTCTTCGCCAACAAGAATTCATCTGGGAATTAAAATTTATTACAACACAGTAATCAACTATCAATAGTCTGTAACTTGGAGCATGGTAGGGTCCATGCAGTACATCCTTGGACTTGGTCAAAAGAGAAGAGTGTCTGTTTACTTTTCGAAAACAGATGTGCGACAGATAGGGTTTTTCTGAATCAGTGCTGCCGTTAGGTCTCTTTAGCATTTGAAATTCAAGTTGTGGTATCTGCCACCTGGTGGTGAACTGCTTCTCCAGCCGTATTGTGTGTGAAGCACCGTTTATCATTTCAGTATAAGCACGGTTAACAACTTCAGCAACACCAGCAGGCATCTGGCACAGGATCATCAGTTGTTTCCTGGGCCTGCTGTCAGTCCAAGTGCAGAGATCCCTGTCAGCCCAGTCTCTTTCCTGGGGGAGTATTCAGCTTACGGACACCTCCATTCAAATCAAAATGCATCATCACTGATGGCTCTGTATTCTGCCTTGTGAATGGCACCTTGGGTTTAGACTAAAATAACGTAAAAACAATTTTAACTACTTATTGTTTCCAAAGTTGAGAAAAATAGGAGCAACTCAATTATTCTTTTCCTGTTCCTCTGCTTACAGACAGATAAACTGGCAAGTTCAGCACTAATCTTACTCATAATGGTAACCTTACTATTCCTATGTGTGTGTGTATATATGTATATATGTAGATACATACATACATGTATGATTTATATATAATATTATGCTATATCATATGCCATGATAGATACATACACACACTATATTTTTATCATATCTGCTGTTTTCATTTCCATGCTGTAAAACAATTAGAATTGGAGCTTCAGGTAAACAGCTAGGCAGCTGTCAAGTGGAATTTTCAGAATAGAGGAGCATTTTTTCATTGGTTCATGTAATTCCAACTGGTAAATTGAGACCAGGTACTGTCTTATGTTTGTCAGTAATAACAGAAAGGGTATCTAGTTCTTTTCAACTGTAATCCTCTGGTATCCACAGGTTATTACTTTGCAAACTGTGGCGCCTGGTCTACTATCACTTAACTGAAGTATTTCTTGTTTTATTGATGTGCTTTTCTTCTAGGAATGAACAGTGCCAGTTAGTGTGTTTGATCATTAAATAGCTATTCTGCCTTAGAAACTTACAGCCACAGGGAAGGAAAATGTGATGCCAACAGGGAGGTACAAATGAAATACTTGTTTACAGGTTATTTTGTAATTCTGTAGAGAAGGACTTTGTGTTCACATGCCTAGAAATAGAGACTCCTCAA
Source organism: Rhagologus leucostigma (assembly GCA_013397725.1). Classification (NCBI taxonomy): domain Eukaryota; kingdom Metazoa; phylum Chordata; class Aves; order Passeriformes; genus Rhagologus; species Rhagologus leucostigma. The sequence goes on along the minus strand of VZTD01002528.1, from coordinate 42,619 downwards.
TAAACCCAACTGAGGAATGCTCCTGCCAGTTTTATATTATAAAGGTAGGAAATTGTGCTTGAAATAATGCTGTGAGATGAGAAATCCCTCTTTCAAAGGAACAGCTGGTCCTGCTGCAAGAGAGGTTGAGCATCAAAGCTGGAAGAACTTACTTAAAGTGGGTCCTGTTACAAGCACTGTTTTTTAAAGGGTTTTGGTGATTTAGTGGTTGTCAGAAGTTTAAAAAGCTTGGAGATGAGAGAAGCTGTGGGCCTTGGCTTCTCTCTCCCCTCTTTTCAAGGACTGCCCCTTCTGTAAACCCAACTCCCTGATTCTGCCTTCAGCTTTGTGCCGTGCTGTGAGGCCACACATCGATGGGACATACAATGTGACACCCTAATGTTAGACTTTTGAGTAAAGCTACTTTGAGATGTTGGCAAGGGCAAGCTTTCTTTGTATCTATGCCATTTGCTCAAACTTGTATTTAACACCTTGCAATCCTGCATTAAATAACACAATAAAAATGAGAGAATCAAAACATGATAGCCAGGTTCCCCAATGAGAAATGTATTTGTCTTGACAGCTGGAGTGGTCTTTCATTCCTTGAAATCCTTGAAAGTATACCTACGTAACTTGTGTATGTGCATACACACGTGCATGGATACACATTCACATGTGTATATAAATGCATTTAATATAAAAGGTGGCTTAAGTACTAGTTTCAGCATTTCAACATCAAGCAATGGCAAAGTGAAGGTCGCTCGCCCAGACTGACTGGAAGAACCGGCATGAGAGCCCATAAAGGTTTGTATTAATTAACTTAATTCTCCTTCTGGTCTGACATTGCAGGGTCAAAACCATGCTTGATGCTGAGTTTCGGCTGCACCTCCAACTTCCACGAGATTTATTCTCACTTGCCTTCTAGCCTAGACCTGATGTATAAATTTTGTGATTAAAGCTTGTCTAATATTGATATTTTAAGTAAGTTACTCTGCAGTTGTTGCACACTTGATGGAGGCTTTTCTTTTGCACAAAGTTGTAAAATTCTGAAGGGTAAAATCTTACCATAAAATCTAAAAAAAAATCTGCGTAGAAATTGAAGAGTTATAATAGAGTCTGATTTTCCACTATATTCATAGGGAAGACACTGTCTATGAGACACTTCTTAATTCAGTGTAATTCTCCATGCCATAGGTGTGCATCCTGAACCATGCTGTTAATGTTTCTAACCACCCAGAAGGCACATCTGTCACAGGAAGGAGTTCTTTTTTTTGTTTGAAGGTAAAGAACTATCTGAAACAGACGAAAACTCTAAATACACTTTGATTTTGGAAAAACTACTGAAATGGTCAAGAGATAAAGAATTAATTCATGTACCTATTGCTCCCTTCATCCAGAATGAGGGAAATAAAGCATCTTGGTGTACCTGCAGCCTCCCTGCAAAAAGAAGGGAACAGCAGGCACATTGGTAAGGGGAAGTGTAAAAGGCTAGTGGGAGAATGGATTGCAGAGCTGACGGGAGTAAATTGGATTGATTTGGAGATTGGATGGGCAGAAGTAATTGCTGAGTATTGGTCAGAGCTCCCACAGCACCTGTGTCAACACCTTCTTTGTCAAAAAGTGTGTCACCACTAATTCTCATTCACATACATAGTTTGAGAAGGGTCTTAGAATAAAAATAGACATAATGCAAAATATATTTGTAATAATAATTTAATTCTCGGTTCTGATTATTAAATATCTTTTTTACCTTTTGGGGCTAGAGACCCTAGGAACTGAGGAACTGAGCAGTGCTGGAACCAGTTTGAACCTGTGTTTGATGTAAGTCTTGTATCCTGCTTCCAACAATCATCAAAAACAGATGCTTCAGAAAACTGAAATCTCTACTAGCAATAATAACTAACATAAAGGTGAAAGTCTTTCTACCCTTATCACTTGTACTTTTAAGCACAAAGGTTTGTATTTATCATACACATTTTTTAATGCTCTGATATATTTTCATTATACATGTAAATGTCTAACCCTCTTCAGTGCTGTATAGCCCACGGCCCTTGCCAATGCAGGCACCAGCATGGAGAAGTAGATGGTTCTGTGCAAAGGTAAGATGTAAAATAGAAGAGGTAAGGTATGAGCTGCATGTGAAAATGGAATAAAAAAGAGTTGAATGAGAGTGCAGCAGAAAGAGTGGGATGCTATGAGAGTGCTTGCCCCCAGTTAGACCACTGCAGCCAATACAGGCCATCAGCAAGTGGGCTGTGGGAACAGGTGAGGCTGCAGCTCCCCAAGCATGATATGCAGGGGGGGCAAAAAAGAAGCAGAGTGGGTGAGACAAGCCATAAAGACCAGAGGTGTGATCTCACTTGGATACAGGTGTGCAACATATGGGATCACAAGCTCATTTCCTTCCCTAACCATTTCTACCTATGCTGTTAACTGTAACAACTATGGAGAAGTGTTTTGGTGCATTTGTTCTGTTTATTTTCAATCTTACTCTTTTACCCTTGCCTCTCATTCAGAATTGAGGAAGATAATATTTAAGTTTTCACCATAAAGAGCTGCCAATTAGAAAAAAAACAATGTGAGGAAGACACTTGTATGAACCAAAGTCTAAATATATTTGCTCAATAACTTTTTTTAATGTTAATTAGAAAAATAGAGGCAACACTAAAATATTAGCTAATTTTCAAATTGGACCAGTTTTGCTTCCAATTTACAAGATTAAAAATGTTTACACCAAGTTGTTACTTGCAATCCAAATCCGTTTTAAATGCCATGAATATTTCTGTATGGTGTGTACAAGTAGGAGCAGTCCTGAAAATTTCAGATACTTTTCTTCTGCAGTGTTTAATACTCAAAACACATAGAGTAATCAGATGATGCCAATAGCCTGAATACTGGATTATATATCACCAGCTCACTGGGATGTAATTAATATGTGTTGCTAGGCAGGTAAACAAGTCTGGATTATGCCTGGCTGCTTGAGTGAAATAGTATCTGTGCCTGGCTGGCTTTATTCAGTCGCAGAAGAGCAAGGAGAAGCATGGTACAACCCTGCCCACGTACTGCACAGTCTCACCTGATGGTTCATCCCACAGGTGAGATCTGACAAGTCCCTGTACAGTCCTGGGAATTTAGGCTTCCCAATCCCCAGTATTTCTTACTGCCAAACTTAAATGGCTCCTCCCTCAGTAACCTGGGGTTCTTACGAACTAATGTTGGCCACTAAGATGCCCAAAGTACTTCAGTGTTTGTAGGGTTTCATTTTGAGTCCTGGAGTTTGCTCTGGAAGTCAGCTGGGAAAAAGTCAAACACAGCAATGGCAAAGTCCATTTGTGGATCTGGGCCGAGACTTACACATGCATTTGAGGTGGCCCAAAGCATCTCTGAATTGTAGACACGGGTTAATTTTGTGTAGCCATGACAGGCCCATGACTGCCTGTTACAGAAAGCAGGGGAGAGACAGAACCTGGAAGGAGTAGAATGGGGAAAGATACAGAAAGCTGGGATTTATGGTGGTGTGGTGGCTCCCCTAGACACTACTCTGTTCTTTGGTGACTGACAATAGTGGGAGCAGCAAGGCAGAGCTACATCTGAAGTAATTCATTTGCCTTTCTCTCTTCCTTTCTTCCAATTTGTTGCTATAAGCAACTGGGTATTTTGTCTACATCTAGCAGCAAACCTAGAGTCGCTACTAAAGCTCTAAGGAGACCTATGAAAATAACTCGGGCGTCCGAGTGTTTATGGTGTGAGAAGGAAACACGGGGAGCGGCAAAACGCGCGTCGATGCTGCCGAGGCTCGGCGGCTGCAGGCCCGGCCGAAGGGGCTCCGCGGGACGGACACGCCGGGGCTGCGCTCGGGCTTCCCGCGGCTGCGGGGGCAGTGCCCACGGACGGGATCCCAAGGCCCGTGGAAGGCCGGGGAAGCGGCGTGGATGTCGGCATGAGGGGTCCAGCGCGGAGCCGGGCCCAGGGGCGGCACCGACCGAGTATGCGGGGCTGGGCAAGGCCGGGCAGGACAGGGCGCGGGGCTCCCCCCGGACGGCTCCGCCCCGGTCCCCGCAGGGTGGCGGGAGCGGTCGGGCAGCCCCGGCGGCCGCCGCCTCCTCGTCCCCCGGCTTTGGCGCAGGAAGGACCGCAGCTAGAGGGAGCTGCTCCGGACCGCGTCTGCCCGTGCGCCCCGGTTCTTTCACAGGCTCCCCCGCCCCTCTCCTCCCTCCTTCCCCCGTGATGGCGGAGGACAGCGAGTCCGCGGCCAGCCAGCAGAGCCTGGAGCTGGATGACCAGGACACCTGCGGCATAGACGGCGACAATGAGGAGGAGACGGAGCACGCCAAGGGGTAGGGGCGCGCTAGGGGAGCGGGCACGGCTCAGGGAGGCAGCTCCGTGTCCTCCGCCGCGGCAGAGGCCGGGCTGGAGGTGCCTGGGCCGGGCTCCCCTGATGCCCGGCGC